>SJYC01012576.1:0-53052 GCA_006408675.1 Madoqua kirkii | reverse complement strand
TTGACATGTGATTCTGCCGGGGTCCAGCCCCCGCAGGATCCAGGGAAACCCGAAGGAGAAACGGTGTCGGTGATTGATTTAGAGAGAGAGAGAGACAGATAAGAATGTTGTAGATAAGAAAATAGAGGAGAGAAAAAAAGAGGCTGATGTTCCTTGGTTTATACAGAAGATCAATAAAGTCTCAAGACAAGAGACTTGCACCGTCTACGTGAGGCCGCAGGTGCCTTCCGGGTCTCCCGAGGGAGTGGAGGCACAGGGCGCCTTCCCGGTCAGGTCTTAGAAACCCAGGCAGATAAGTAGACACGGCGGATCTCTGTACTCCAGATGGGAACTAGCCTGAGAGAGAGAGTAAGAGGAGGAAAATGATTGACACGAGGAGATCAAGCTGCTTTGATGAGCAAGATCCGTAGCTTTATTTTTGACCAGTCCTTATATACCTTTTTGTACAAAGAGGGAGATGAAAGATGCAAGGTCATACAGAATCAGCCCAACATTCCGGCAGTTTTGCCCTTATCAAAACCATGATTTTTTCTGCATACCTTTCCCACAAATAATGTGGTGTTCAGTATCTTCTGGCCTTGGAGACCTGTGAACAATGTATGACCCTCTTTTGATAAAGGCTGCTTAACCAAAAAACTTATTTTCCCTCAAAGTGTTTTTTCTTTATATTTCTAATCTATGTCAGCCTCAGAAAGTGCCAAACAGAGTTACATTTTTCACAGAGCAAAGGTGTAGCAAGTTACAAGAAAGAACCAATTAGCTCAGAAGTCTGATATGGTTAAATTCAAGGCTACACGTGTTTTTCTTGCATTCTCACTATGTTAACTAATGCATTCCCAGGTGCACAGTGGATAAGAGATATGGGAACTTAGCAACAAGCATTGGCCCAATAATGAAATCCTACACCAGCACTAGCACTACTCTAACAACTTTTAACTCTTTTAAAGGCTCTATGTTTTAGGCTTTGCATGCTTCTCACAGTTGGGAGGCTGTAAATAATTGTATGCATAGCTGTAAGTATCTGGATATACCTGCCAAGCAAGCTAGAATGCTAACAGAGGGGGTTTGCTTTGAAATATTCCTCTCATGTCCAGGAGACTTATTAGCTATAGCCCTAAGCTGATTTTCTCCAGAGAAAGGTGGTCAGGGATAGCCCCCTGTTAATATCAGAGGAGTTGGTGAAAGTCATGAAACAGTAAACCAGACAGATGCTGGTTAGGGGGTAGATTCTCGAGAAAGCCTGGGAGCCCCTTGAGCTCTGAAGCCTTGCTTGACAGTTCTCTTCCACGTGACCCTTTCCTGGGTAGGATCCCCCGTGGCAGCTCCCGGCATGATTCCATGTAGTGCTCTAAACCTTGCTGAGAGTTTTAAGTATTACGTTTCCAACTATTACCTAATAATGTTCACAGAATGTTCCAGCATTTGAATATTTAGTGTTGGCTACAGTTCTCGTAAATACTACAAACTAACCAAAAAATTTAAAAGATATATAATAAAGAATTTGAAAACTATTGTAAGTAGTTAAAGAATAACTTAAGATTTTGGGGATTCCTGAGGATTCCAGTTCCTTGTTTGTGAATCCTGGAGGTTAATATGTCTCGGAATTCAGTTACTACAAACTAACCAAAAAATTTAAAAGATATATAATAAAGAATTTGAAAACTATTGTAAGTAGTTAAAGAATAACTTAAGATTTTGGGGATTCCTGAGGATTCCAGTTCCTTGTTTGTGAATCCTGGAGGTTAATATGTCTCGGAATTCAGAAACACTGGTACCAAGAGGTCAGATTTGTGCCTGGAGTTTGACCGTGCTGTGCTTAGTCGCTCAGTTGTGTCCGACTCTTTGCGACCCCGTGGACTGTGTAGCCTTGCCAGGCTCCTCTGTCCATGGAGATTCTCCCAGGCCAGAATACTCCAGTGGGTCGCCGTGCCCTCCTCCAGGGAATCTTCCCAACATAGGTATCCAACCCAAGTCTCCCTCATTGCCTGCGGATTCTTTACCCTCTGAGCCACCAGGAAGGCCCGAGAATACGTTGTTGTTGTTGTGCTGGTCACTTAGTCGTGGCCGACTCTTTGTGACCCCGTGGACTGTAGCCCACCAGGCTCCTCTGGTCCATGGGATTCTCCAGGGAAGAATACTGGAGGGGGTTGCCCTCCCTTCTCCAGGGGATCTTCCCAACCCTGGGATTGAACCTGGGTCTCCTGCACTGCAGGGAGATTCTGAGCCCCTCGGGAACACACTCGCTTGTTGGTTTGAGAGTTTTCTGCAACAGTTCTGTGAAGGGCCACAAGGTGGAGGTAGCGCTTCGCGAAAGTAGCTGTTTGGGCTGTAAACAGTCTTGTTCTTGAGAATGTGGGTTGGATCCCTGGGACGGGAAGCTCCCTGGAGAAGAAAATGGCAATCCACTCCAGCATTCTTGCCTGGCAAGTCCCATGGACAGAGGAGCCTCCTGGGCTGCAGTTCATGGGATCGCAAAGAGTCGGTCACGACTGAGCGCACATATACTTGACTCTTGAAAGCAGGAAGGTTTTTTCATTTGCTGAGAAAGGAGATTTTAGAACCATCCAGCCTGTATCTTCAAAATGTTTAAGGGAGAAATAATACTATACAAACTCTTCTTAAAAACAGAAGAAGAGGAATTCACCGGTAAAGCCATCTGGGGCTACAGTTTTCTTTGGTGATACTTTTTTCTAACTACCAAGTTTCATTTCTTTTAATGCTTAACATACCTATTCAGGTTATCTATTTTTACCTGAATGAATTTTGGCAGTTTGTGTCTGTCAAAGGATTTGTCCATTTCATCGGTGTTCTTGACTTCATGAACATAGAAGTTTTCTATACTGTTCTCTTATTATCCTTTTAATGTCTTGTAGATTGTGTAGTGATATTCCCTTTTCTTTCTGATATTGCTAATTTTGTTTGCTCTTTTTTGCCTTAGTCTGCCTGAACGCTTTTGAGTTTTGTTTGCTTGTTTTTGCCATGTAAGCATGTGGCACAATCATAGTTCTCTGACCAGGGAGAACCGGGTTCTGTGACCCAGGGTTCTCCCAGGGTTCTGTGACCAGAGCCCATACCCTCTGTGATTGAAGCATGGGGTCTTGACCACTGGACCACCAGGGAGGGAACTATTCCCTTTTTATCCTCCTGTTTGTTAACCTCTTTTTTCATAATGCTCATTTCATTGTTCTTTAACACTCTGATTAATTTCGTCTTTCACTCTTGCTTAAATTCATCTATTAATAGTTTAATTTTAACAATATCTTGTAATTCTTTAAAAATCTATTTTTTCCCACATTAAACAGAATTACATAGTCTCTTTCCTGTTATTTTATGAAAAATTTGTGGTATTGTCCTTCTATCTGTATACCTGCTGACTCTCACTTTAGGCAGATTGTCTGCCTTGTTTGTAAATTTTGATTGAAACATGTCTTTTTTGAGACTTTCACTACCCTTTGTAGAAAATTTGAGTATTCGTTTTTTTTCCCTCCTGTGATGATAATTGTGACCTGGATTATGGAAGTTTCCTACCACAGAGGTCTTTTAAATCTTTCAAAAGTGTTCATGAGTGTTTCTTAGATCTGCTTCTGTTAGGTAATTTCAACATGATTTCTGTCATCTCAGCATTGATATTTGTTGCTTATCTTTACCTGGTTTTTCACGTGCTGAAATAATTTTGGAATGATTTCTAGATTTTTTTTTTACATAATTTTATGTATTTTCCGGCTGCGCTGGGTCTTCCTCGCTGCATGGGCGTTGCTCCAGTTTGCTGAGCGAGGCCGCGCTCCGGTTGTGGTGCCCGGGCTTCTCGCGGCGGCTTCTCTTGTTGAGGAGCGCGGCCTCTCGGGCCCCTGGGCTGCAGGAGCTGCAGTTCCCGGGCTCTAGAGCGCAGGCTCAGCGGTCGTGGCGCCCTGTGAGATCTGCCTCCACCGGGAGGGAACCCGTGTCTCCTGCACTGGCAGGGGGATTCTCTACCGCGAGCCACCAGGGACGCCCCGAGCCATTTTTAATATGGTCTGCGTGAGACCCCGGGTCTTCTCTGACTGTCAGTTTGCCGGCGCTTCAGGCTCTTGTCTACCCCAGTGTCCGTGACTGGAGTCCTCAAGCAGCTGCTCCATGCGCCCTGTCAAGGTTCTCTAACTGCCCTCAGTGAAAAGATGGGTGGAATGTGTTTCTTCATCTTACCTAGAATCTTCCTTCCAGAGGATTTTACATTTGCTTTACTCAAAAACTCCAGCTCCTGACCAGGAATTTTTATGTTCCTTTCCTGAGATTTGAACTGAAACCTCAAATCCCAAACCTGAATTAAGCACACTGCCTTTTGTTTGAATTCTGAGGTAAACTAAGCATAGTAACCAGATAAACTTCCCTACTGTCTTCCTGTGACAGTAGGCACCCTTAATTACTCTTTCAGTGAGAGTTTTAGTTTTATGCACGGAGTGCAGATTTAGCCTCAGTTTCATCTCCCTTTCTGTGGTGGATCCAGTGTTTTTTTGCCTATCCCCAGCAGAGGTGACTCAGACGGTAAAGTGTCGGCTTGTAATGCCGGAGACCCGGGTTCGATCCCTGGGTCTGGAAGATCAGGAAATGGCAGCCCACTCCAGTGTTCTTGCCTGGAGAATCCCATGGATGGCGAAGCCTAGTAGACTACAGTCCTTGAAGTAGCAGAAAGTCAGTCACAGCTGAGCGACTCCACTTTCAACAGAGGATTAAAGACTTTCTGGGACTTCCTGGTGGTCCAGTGGTTAAGACTTTGGACTTACACTGCAGGGGGCCTGGGCTTCTGCACACAGTAGTGCCTCAAAAACAAACCTGCACAGCAGGCTCTCTGGGGTGACGTCATCTACCCTACTGTTTTTCCTTAGCATTTTTGCCACTGTACCATGGATTTCCCTGTTTTCTTTTAAATATAGCTGTTCATTGAAACTTTAAGATTTTATCTAGCATTTATAAGTGTTTATAGCAGAGAGATATTTCAGATTTTCTTGATCTCTGTCTGCTGAACTAGAAAAATTCTATAGAACTTGTCTTTTAAAAATCAACTCATGCACGAAAACAAAATTGGAGGCCCACGTGGGATAATATCTCATTTATTGCTAAAATTACTGGAATTTGGTATACTCACATGTCGATATTTGTGTTTATGCATGTTTATATTTGTATATAACCGACACTGAATTAGGATTAAAAGAGCTCTGTTATCTCGTGATTATCAAGGGAAAAAAAACAGTGTATTTGCTTTGGAAAAGATATTTTCAGTATAATGAAATTAATATTGGCTTTCAGTTAAAACTTTTCAGACACTTTGAGAACAAAAATAAACACAGTTCTAAATAACTAGAGAGAACTGAGTTTTGTGTGGTTGCTTTCCCTTTGTTTTGTATTATCTAGACATTCAGTGTAAAATTCCGAAGAATCTCAGGTTAGGATAAGGAGGCTGCCTTCTTGACTGGTTTCCTGTCAGACATGGTCTCTCCTCTTCCCTGCCAGGAATGAGCAGCGACAGCGACATCGAGTGTGACACCGAGAGCGAGGAGCGGGAGGAGCGTGGTGGCCTGGGCGGCTTCAGCGACGCTTTCCTGGCGCAGCCCCCGGATGAAGGTGCGGCGCGCAGTGTCGTTGCAGGGCCTAGGAAAACCGTCTCTGCTGCTGCTGCTGCTGTTTCCTTTGCTTCTGTTTCTGCTTCACTGCTTCTGCGTTTTTTCTTTTTTAAATTTTTGTCATTTGTGAGACGACATTCTGTGGGGTGGACTAAATGATGAGTACGGGAAAAATACGGTAGGCTTTATCTGCCTGGTTAGACACCTGATGATGCATGCTCCTTAATGGGCGAGGCCGATGTTGGCAGCCTGCTTTGCTACAGCCTATGACCTGAGAATAGCTTTTACATTTTAGAGAGTTGTTTGGGGGAAAAAAAAAAGGCAAAACAGAAGAATTTCCAGCAGAGACCCATAGTGGCCTGTAGTGCCTAAGTGTTAGCCACCCTCCTTGGGAGGTTTCAGATACTTGATTTTCTTTTTTCTTTTCAGAGACAACATTTGTAGCCTAGCTAGTAAAGTAAGTTTTTAAAAGACAGCCTTTTCCAGGGACTTCCCTGGTAATTCAGTGGTTAAGAATCCGCTTTCCAATGCAGGGGATGCAGGTTCAGTCCCTGGTCAGGGCACTGAGACCCCACGTACATCAGGGCAACTGAGCCTGTGTGCAACTGAAGAGACCCCACAGGCCGCGACTAGAGACCCCACAGGCCGCGACTAGAGACCCCTGCAGGCCGCGACTAGAGGAGCCTGCAGGCCGCAGCGGGAGTCTCGCCGTCTGCAGTGAAGGTCTCCTGTGCTGCAGCCGAGACCCAGTGCAGCCAAATAAAGAAATATTTTTTAAAAAGACAACCTTTTCTGGTTTTAGAAATGTGTGCAGATTATAGAATCATTGATTTACCTCTTCCAAAAAATAAAAAAATCTCAGGAAAAAACCGAGAGAAATCCATTGTTGCTAGTTTTATTTTAGATGTACAACATAATGATTCAAAATACTGCAGAATGATTACCACAATAAATTTAGTTAACATGCATCGCCCATTGTTAGTATTTTATCCAGAGACCTTAATGGTTAATCTGAGCATTCCTCCGTAAGCGCTCCTGGAATGACAGCATTGTCAGGCTGGTGTTAATTGGCATCTTGTATTTTACAGATTTCCCTGATATCCTAGTGTCTTTTCAATACAGAGCCAAGTGTTTGATGATTTTTAAGTACTAAGGTACTCTTAGTAATTTTCTCTGCTTCTAAAAGAAGCTGCCAAATTTGAGGCAAAGTTATTTTGAGTGTTGGTGGGTTTTTGTAGTGATGTTTGCATGCTCAGTTTAATTGGCTTGGAAATACATTTTATATTTACAAAATCATCCTTTGAGTGTCCATCATCATCATTCCTTATCCGTTCTTCAGCTGCTCCCATGGTGTCCCCAGGAGACAGTCAGGCAGTGGCTTTCGTCTTCTAATTATGGGCATCTATTAACACATTTTGTTTTTTTCTCCTTTATTTTCCTTTTGTGTTTGTTTACGCTTGACTCTGATAATTCCCTAAGAATAGAGATTTGTTTACAACCCAGCACATCTTTATCACTTAAATAACAAACTTGCTAAGATCACTTAGAGATATGGGAAAGAAAATATGGGTCTTTAAAAATTGTTAACCGTTTTTTATTGTTTTCTCCTAGATACACATTCCAGTTTTCCTGATGGTGAACAAATAGGCCCTGAAGATCTCAGCTTCAGTACTGATGAAAACAGTGGGAGGTAATTTTCAAATCAAGAGAACTGACTTGCAAGCCTCCTTGACCCTGAAATTGGCTGTCGTTGGTGCTCAGATTTGTCAACGGTCAGATAATCAGATTTTTTCACCATCTCTACTTGAAATATTGAGACTTTAGAAAGTAGCACAATCCTAGTATAAAACATTAGTACAAAGGAAAAAATTAAATGTGGGAAGAATTCTGTGTAACGTAATGAAATAACAATGTAGCCTCAATTAATTTAGTAAATTAGTGAATTCATAAGAGGCAGTTTGTCTGCTACAACAGAAGGGCGGTTGACCGCCAGGAAATGTGCCTCGAGACGGTGCATGCACTTAGTAAACTGGCCAGCATCGGTGCTCTCCTGTCTTGGCTAGAGTCTCAGTTCTGTTGAAATGACCACCTTTATAGTTTGGGTTTTAATTACAGTTTCTAGTTTCATTAGTGCCTATAGATTAGTGAGCAAAATATCACTTCTGTGTGGATTCTGCCCTGCAGACACTTTATGTGAATAGCGGAGGTGACACTAGACTGAGGGTCCTCTGGAATATGTCAGCTGGCTGAGGTTGCTTTTTCTAATTTGTTCGGGTACAGGCAGGCACACTGATTAATGGCACGTTCGCTTTCTTCTGTGTGACTTTTACAGATGCAGTTTTAAATGAATTAATGTGGATTGGTTATGTTCTTGGTCATATAAACACAATAAGAACATTTTAAATTATTTCACTTTTTTTCTGCTTCTTACCAAACAACTACAGAGCAACAAGTATTTTAAAACCCTGTTTTTTCCTTTGTTTTCGTTAGCTGGACAGTGATTTCAGTGTCAGTACATTTAAAGGTTCCTGCATATTATACGTGGAAGTGTGCTGTGACATTCACTTTTATACTCAGAATTAGTCCAGAATTATTGCTAAACTTTACCATTGTGCTCCTGCATTTGTTTTTGAGCTGCTACACCATTTGTGAAAAGTACACTGAAAGCTAAGAGACTGTTGACAAAGCATGAGTATGTATGCATTTGAGAGGCATTTCATCTGCTTATTTTTTACTTAATGAATAGTGTTCCCTTTTCCATGTCTAGTGTCTTGCCGAACGCTGTGATTCATGGTTTGCTTTTGTTCAAAACAGTTTGCACTTTTTGTTAATAAAATGAACTTAAGAAAATGTTATGTCTCTGCAATTTATTAAAACTGGAACAGGAAGCCCTCCTTTTCCTATTCCTATGGCCTGTGTATAGTAGATGCTTTTGAGCTGTTAATAGATACATAGGGAAGTTATGAGACTTATAATCTCCATAATGTATGTGGTTACTTTTTCTCCTTAAATTAGTTGGCAATGTTTAAGTAGTATAATCATATGAGAAATAAAAATTTAGCATTTACTTACTGTCATGTTAGCACTGATGTGCCATTATATAGTTATTAAGTAGCTTATTGTGCAGCGGTCTAAAATATTACTAATAAGTTCTTCACATTTCATTTTCTGTTGCTAGAGATGTATTTGTGTTTAGTACATTTTGATGAGATCATATTTTAAATCCAGCTTTGTCTTATTTCTACACTACCTTGTAATGGGTACAGCTGTTCTGTAAGAATTTTGTCCCATTAGTGTTGAGAGCAAGTCATTTTAAGAATTGCTATTGTAGGGTTTCTTTTTTTTAAACAAGTCTTATCAGAATTCATAAGCACATACGTGAGTGACTCTACTTTGAAACTCATTGTTGCATAGCTGTTTTTTCACCTGTATTTGATATAGAACTGAGTGCTTTTCCGTGTGCCTTTGTAAGTTATTTTCAAAATATGGAAAACCACATGTGGTTAAGAATTAAGAGAAACCCGAGAATAGACTGTTCATTTGGGAAAGTTTGTAAGAGCTTTTAGCGCAGGGGATTTAATCATGAGACTCTCTTGGGTCATTATGCTCTATGATAGCATCCTGAGATGTCCTTTTCTCCTTTGTTAGGGGGAGATGTCCAGTTTTGTTTGTTTTCAAATCGTAAATGTTCTTAACCTTCACTCTTATTTTTCATGACCTTAGAGTGGATTCCCCAGAATGGCATGATGGTATATGGATCCCAGAACCTTTGGCTCTTGAATATTCGGGGTCTTGGCTTACGTGCTCCGGTGGTGTTGAAGAGCGTTGAGCAGTGCTGCCCTTGTTCCATACAAACTGAGGACTGGCTGAGACCCTTTTACATTGGTAGAGTTTGAGTTTACTATGTCAGCAAGACTGTTTTTGTTGTTACAGCTATAGGAAGTTTTGAAGGTATTTTTTATGCATGACAAACATTTTGTAGGGAAAATTACTTGAATTTAATTGGTATATTATCTTCTTGTGTATTTTAAAAACCCAAGCCATTTGCACCATATTCTGATTCCGTATTAATAATAAAGTCTATACCTTGAAAAGCTTAAAAAGTAAGCTTTTTAATTTGATTTGTAACTGCCCTCCTGGCATGAAATTCTCTTTTTATAATTTAAGTTGACAGAGGGTTTCATGGAAAAAAAAAACCAAAACCAACAAACTTACAGGTATCTAAAGGATGGACTCAAAAACAGTTCTCCTGTGATGAAGAAGATCATGTCATGTTGGTTTTGTTGGTTATAGCTCACCTCCAGTATTGTTGTTTGTGAATTTAAAAATAGTAAGAAATATGTAGCATATATGAATTCACACCATCCATTGAGGAAAACTTCTGGGGCACAAATTAACAAGTGTCTTATCTGGCATTTCCTCTCGGGGTCAAACAAACTTCTGGCCTTGAGCCAAATCTCTACCACTGTCTATTGTAAATAAAGTTTTGTTGGAACATAGTCATATCCATTCATTTACAGATTGTCTACAGATGCTTTTGCTCTGCAAAGTCAGAGTTGAGTAGCTGCTTAAGCAACCTAATGATCCTTAAGCCTAAAGTTTTACACTCTTACCCTTTGCAGATAAAATTTGCCAACTTCTACTTTGTCATTGATATTAATAGGAGGTTCACTTTGAGGGAGGTAGATTTGAGAAAAGGCGTGATTTTTAACTCAAAAAGATCAAACATTTGATTCGTTGTTTTGTGCTTAGTTTTTGTGATGATGGGGTGTTGGGCATCTGCTATCTGATTCATTCTGGGATCCTGATAAGACTGAAATACCTAGATTTCCTCAAAAAATGGAAAGACCTACTAGCTGTTAGTAGTGGGATCTTTGGGAAAAACAGTTCCTTCCCCAGTTTCCAGCCGTGTCACCTACTAAGTCTGCAGCCAGCTCCACGTGCTGCCAGGAGCCCTCCTCCATCGTCCCTGCGGTCGTCTCACACCAGCCTCACCTCCGCTAGATGTTAGGTGGCAGTGAGGGAGGGGAGAGGCACAGAAGAAGACAGCAGTTCTTCCCCCTCCCCGTTGGTGGATCCTGAGCTAGTCTGCAAGAGCTCTGATAAAAGAGCTTCCCTCCATCTTCCCGCTTTGACTGTCAGGACCCACAGACTCCAAAAGTCATAATAGTCAGCCCAGATTGCCAGTCAGTTGCTGTGCTTGTCCTGCTCTCTGGTACTTTCTATTCCTTAACAGAATGGCAACTTAAAAAAATTTTTCCCCTCCTTTTGTTGAAAGGCATAGTTTTTCTTGGTTTCATCATTTAGTTTTTGCTTTGTTTTGTTTTAATATTTATTTCTTGGGTTGCACCGGACCTTGGTTGTGGCACATGGCATCTTCACTGCAACATGAGGGGGCTTCAGTTGCTGCCCACGAGCTCTTAGTTGTTGCACGTGGGACTTAGTTCCCTGACTAAGGATTGAACCTGGGCCCCCTGCACTGAGGGCACAGAGTCTGAGCCACTGGCCTACCAGGGAAGTCGCATCATTTGGTACTTTCAGTCTCAAGTTTGGTCCTGGAAAATTGTCCAGCAGAGTATTTTCTCCGAGACTTACAGATGTGAGTATACTGCATGCATTGTGACCAGGCATGTTGCTTCTGTACAACTTGGACTGACTGTGTCATTGAATCTGTAAGTAACCTTTGAGGTAGATGAACTGTGTGTTGTGCCGATTTGGTAGAGAAATAGATTCAGGGAGGTTGTTCAGCACAGGGAGATTGACAGGGATGCAGAGGGGTACTGGTTGAGTACTTCTTCCAGTTTGTCACAGTTGGGCCAAATCCAGCATTTTGATACCTAATAATAAAAAACCTAAATATTGTCTTTTTTTTAAAAAAACTTTTTATTTTGAGATAATTTTGAGCTAATTTTAGATGCAGAAATCTTGAGAGTGTTCCTGCACACCTAGCTTCTCTTTTTTAAAAAAAATTATTTATTTGGAGGCTAACTACTTTTCAGTATTGTAGTGGTTTTTGCTATACATTGACATGGGTCAGCCCCGGGTGTACATGCGTCCCCCATCCTGAACCCCCTCCCTCCCCATCCCGTCCCTCAGTGTCGGCCCAAGGCACTGGCTTTGAGTGCCCTGTTTCATGCATCAAACTTGGACTGGTGATCTAATTTTACACCTAAAGCAACTAGAAAAAGAAGAACCCCAGGGTTAGTAGAAGGAAAGAAATCATAAAAATTAGGGCAGAAATAACTAAAACAGGAGATACAGCAAAAACCAACAAAACTAAAAGCTGGTTCTTTGAGAAGATAGATAAAATAGACAAACCATTAGCCTGACTCATCAAGAAAAAAAGGGAGAAGAATTAACAAAATTAGAAATGAAAATGGAGAAGTCACAGGAGACAACACAGAAAGTCATCAGAGACTACTATCAGCAGCTATATGGCAATAAAATGGACAGCTTGGAAGAAATGGATGAATTCTTAGAGAAGTGTAACCTTCCAGAACCGAAACCGCTTCTCTCTTTGTGAACAGAGGACACGACCATAGAGTGACCACAAGGAGGGCGCCGGTCTTCTGCAGAAACTAGTGCCCAGACCACCAGCAGCTTCGTTCAGGTGGGACCAGTTGCCTCCCGCACGCCTCCTCCCTCCAGGGCCCACGTCGCCGTGAGCTGTCCGTTCACGGTGCCCCCGCTCAGGCTCCTTCCTCGGCCTTCCCTTGTCTTTCATGACCTTGACATTCTTGAAGTGGACCGGTTATTTTCCAGTGTCACTAATTGACGGCTCCCTGGGTCTTCCTAGCAGGGGCCGCTCTCTGGCTGGTGCTGGGCCTCCCGCGGCAGTGGCTTCTCTTGTGCAGCACGGGCTGCAGTGCCTGCCACGCCCTGGCTCAGTGCTGGCTGCACACGGGCTTGGTTGCCCGGCAGCACACGGACGCATCCTGGACCAGGGATTGAACCCATGTCCCTGGCATTGGCAGGCAGATTCTTAACCACTGGACCACCGGAAAAGGCCCCAGTTGTTTTCTAATGTTCTTCTGCTTGGGCTCCTCTGAGGTTTTTTCACCTTAAGTTGGCATTCTGCTTTATTAGAAGGCTTCTGCGGAGGTGATCACCTGCCTCAGTGCAGTGTCAGGGGCTGTGTGCTGCAGACCTGTATTATGGGCATTGTTGACCTTAATTACTTGGTTCAGGTGTCTGCCAGGATTCCCCACTATTTACTGTTTTTTCCCTTTGAATTACTAGATATTTAGGGTGAATACTTTAAGGATATGCAAATACCCTGTTTCTGCTTAAACTCTTACCCACTGTGGCGCCCAGCAGCACTGGGCCTGGGGCTCTTGCCTACAGCAGTTATCACTGTAGTGGCCTTACGGTAGTCTTCCCGTCCCCTAGTTCCTTTGACATGTATTATTAGAATTCTGCTTGGTAGGTTGTCCTTTCTTTCCCATTCAGTCTATTCAGCTGTTGGCATCTGTGTGGACGTTACTTTCATTCTTTGGAGTTACGGTCCGGCATTGCCCTTGTCTTACAGTTCAGTTTTCTAGTCCCTGCTGTTGGAAGCTCTTGCAGCTGGGCTCCTTTGCTCTCTCGATCTTGATCTTGTATCCTCCTCCCTCCTTCCCTTTCCATCCTTCCTCTCATGCTCCAGGCTCATCTTGAATTTTCCTGGCCTTTTGGAGGGACAGTGATACTTAGAAACACAGATCTGGGCATGACTTGCTTACTGTTATTAGAGTGTTGTTGGGTAGAGGAGGAAACATACTTACTCCTTCTAAAGCAAATACTTGAATGCCTCATGTATGTATCCGTAAACAACGTGTTTTAGGGAGAAAAAGCATGAGTTCCGTCAGAGCACTTGTCCAGAGTTGTTTATCTTGAATTTTCCTGGCCTTTTGGAGGGACAGTGATACTTAGAAACACAGATCTGGGCACTGACTTGCTTACTGTTATTAGAGTGTTGTTGGGTAGAGGAGGAAACATACTTACTCCTTCTAAAGCAAATACTTGAATGCCTCATGTATGTATCCGTAAACAACGTGTTTTAGGGAGAAAAAGCATGAGTTCTGTCAAAGCACTTGTCCAGAGTTGTTTAGATCCTGAACTGTGACATAATGGCCATACAGGATCATAACTCAAAGAACAAAATAAATATCTATGAGTCCACACAGATAGATATGAACAGCTAGCTGAATAAACTAAATGGAGAAGAAAGGACAACTTGTCAAACAGAATTCTAATAATAAATGTCAAAGAAATTAGAGGAATCTAATCCTAATGCATTGGTTCCTTTCTTTCCTGTTTTCTTCAGGCTGACTGTGTGATTCATTTGTAATACAGTCAGATTCATCTGTTATAGTCTATATTCTGTCCTCCCCCACACATCTTAGTTGATTTTAAAATTTACATACATTAAAATTTAATCTTTGTGGTATATACACTTGTTTGGAAAACAGTTCAGTCACCCCCCAAATTCCCCTGTGCTAGCTCTTTGTAGGTAGAGCCCCTCTTCTACCCCTTCATCCTTGGCAACTGTCCTTTCAGTTTCCCCTTTTCCAAAGTGTCATATAAATAGAATCACACAATATGTAACCTTTCATTTAGCAAAATGGTAAGTATCATCTACCTAATTGTGTGAATCAGAACTTTATTCCTTTTTAACTGCTGAGTAGTATTTCACTGTATGGATGTATGCAATTTATCCATTGAAAGACATTTTGGGTTTTTCCTAATTTTGAGTGATTATGACCTTTACAAACATTTGTGTGTAGACTTTTGTATGAACATAAGTTGTCTGTCTCTAGGATAGTATTTGCTTTGGGGTGAGATAGGTAATAAAGAATTTGGCCTTTGTCCCTAGCTTCTGGGATACAGCCTCTTAAGTCCTTGGAATTTCCTGAGTGATTGGAGTGTGTGTTGTTACTTATGGTGGGCTCTGGTAGCTTATGTTCATGAGATAACTCAAGACAGGGACTGGCCTTGCCGGAAAGACTAACCACCATGTGACTGGAGGATTGGGCCTCTGAGTCACGTCATATTAGCCTGAATAACAGCCTTATTGCCAGGGAGTCAGTCGTGCTTACAGAATGAAACCACAGTCAGAACTCTGGACACTGAAGCTCAGCTGAACTCCCCTTGTTGGCAGCACCTTCACACAAGGCTGTTTTGGGAGGGTGAGCTCCTGATCACAGGAAGACCCGAATTCGGGCCCTCCTCCACCTCGCCCCGTGTCTGTCCTGTATGGATGTATGCAATTTATCCATTGAAAGACATTTTGGGTTTTTCCTAATTTTGAGTGATTATGACCTTTACAAACATTTGTGTGTAGACTTTTGTATGAACATAAGTTGTCTGTCTCTAGGATAGTATTTGCTTTGGGGTGAGATATGTAATAAAGAATTTGGCCTTTGTCCCTAGCTCCTGGGATACAGCCTCTTAAGTCCTTGGAATTTCCTGAGTGATTGGAGTGTTTGTTGTTACTTATGGTGGTCTCTGGTAGCTTATGTTCGTGAGATAACTCAAGACAGGGACTGGCCTTGCCAGAAAGACTAACCACCATGTGACTAGAGGATTGGGCCTCTGAGTCACGTAATATTAGCCTGAATAACAGCCTTATTGCCAGGGAGTCAGGCGTGCTTACATAATGAAACCACAGTCAGGACTCTGGACACTGAAGCTCAGCTGAACTCCCCTTGCTGGCAGCACCTTCACACAAGGCTGTTTTGGGAGAGTGAGCTCCTGATCACAAGAAGCCCCGCAGTCGGGCCCTCCTCCACCTCACCCCGTGTCTGTCCTTTGCCTGTTCCGATTGGTATCCTTTGGCTGTAATAAAACTGGAACTGTAAGTATTTTCCTGGGTTTATGAGTTACTCTAGTGAATTGTCAAGGCTAGGGGAAGGATAGTGGGGGCCCCAAACTCAGTATTTGAAGTGAGAGCAGTCTTGTGGAGGACTTTGCCCTTAGCCTGTGAAGTCTGGCCTAACCCCAGATAACTGGTGTCAGCTCGCTGCCCTG
Organism: Madoqua kirkii; assembly: GCA_006408675.1. Lineage (NCBI taxonomy): Eukaryota > Metazoa > Chordata > Mammalia > Artiodactyla > Bovidae > Madoqua > Madoqua kirkii. The sequence continues at coordinate 37,447 of SJYC01012576.1, read as the reverse complement.
TCATGTAGTGGGTTTCTGCTTAACTTTGTAGGAAAAGTGCCAGACTTCCAGAAGGCACTGCCGTTGCACTCCCACCAGCAAGAGGAGGGTTTCCAGTGATGCATGTGTTAGGCTGATACAGTTCCACAGCTCTTTATTTGTTCTGTTCTGGATTTAATTTGTTTTCATTTTTTCCTTTTTTTCTTCTCTTGTGTTTCATTAGGTCTTTTTTAAGTGTTTTGTTTCCTCTGTGGCCACTCGCTACATTTTCGTTTTTTTATTTTAAAAATTGATGTGGCTGCCTTGGGTCTCAGCTGCCGCACAGGCCTCTCTAGTTGTGGCGCAGGGGCTCTCTAGTAGCGGCGGGTGGCGGGGAGCTCGAGAGCATGCCAGCTCAGCAGTTGCAGCACGTGGGTTTACTTGCCCCATAGCTTGTGGGGTCTTAGTTCTCCCACCAGGGATCTAACCCACCAGGGATGCCCTGCATTGGAAGGTGGATTCTTAACCACTGGACCAGCAGGGAAATCCCATCAGTTAGGGTAATTTTTATGGACTTATCTTTAAATTTACTTACTCTTCTCAGCAGTGGTAGATCTATTGATTAGGCAGTCAGAGACCCCCATCATCTGTGCTACAGTATTTTTAATTTCTGGCATTTCTGTTTATTATAGTTTCTCTTTGCTGAAATCACCATATGATCTTACATATTTACCCATTATTTCCACAACCTATTAACCAAAGTGTGTGCACACTCAGTCATCTCCAGCTCTTTGTGACCCCGTGGCCTGTAGCCCACCAGGCTCCTCTGTCTGTGGATTTTCCAGGCAGCGATACTGGAGTGGGTTGCCATTTCCTCCTCCAGGGTATCTTCTGCCCTGGCAGGCAGATTCTTTCCAGTGCGCCACCTGGGAAGCCATAGTTATTTTAATTTCTGTCAGTTCCAAAATCCTTGTCAAGTCAGTCTGAAGTTATTAAGGAGAGCTCCCTGTGTGTATAATAGATCCTTATTAGTTATCAACTTTATATATTTCAGTGTATATATCAATCCCAATCTCCCAATTGATCTTGTAACTTTTCTACATCTGTGACTATTTTTGCATTAAATTCATTTGTACCGTTTTTTTAGATTCCACATATAAGCGATACATTTGCCTTCCTCTTTTACTCTGTGGCAGTCTCGAGACCCATTCCTGTTGCTGCCGATGGCATTGCTTGTTCTTTCTATGGCTGAGTAGTACTCCGTTGTATCTGTGTGCCACATCTTCATCCGCTCCTTTGTCAGTGGACGCTGAGATTTCATGTCCTGGCTTTTGTAAACAGGGCTGCAGTGAGCACTGGGGCGCACTGTATGTTTTCCAATTAAGTTTTCCTCCAGATACATACCCGGGAGTGAGATAGCTCGATCATAATGGTCGTTCCGCATTGAGTTTTTTAAGGAAATTCCATACTGTTCTCCACAATGGTTGTACCAGTTTACAGTCCCACCCACAGTGACTCAAATCACCACGGCTCAAGCTCAACGGGCTCAAATTACAAAGGTCCCACGGGGCCCCGGGAGGGGAGGCCGCCTGGACAGAACCTGGGAGAGGCAGGCTCCTGCCAGCAGCCACCACCCTGGCTCCTTCACCCAGAAGAATACATTTCTTCTTGCTTTCAGATGCCTCTCTGTGTTTTGTTGAAAGCAACACATTTTGTGTAGAACAGTAGATAGTTTGGTGAATGGTTTTTATGCCTAAAAATGGGCAGGCCTGCTTAGATCTGTACAAGAACTGAGTCTGGTTAGGAGTTGCGTTTGGTTTCAGGTTTGTCTCTGCTGTGGTTAACCTCAGTGGCCCTGCGTTCTAGACAGGACACTCCCCGTCAGAAATGCAGTGTCTCCTCCAACCCTGAATTTTGTACTCTGCCTCTGAGTTACGTCTCTGCAGACTTTTGTTGCTCTGCTGTCTGCCCAGAACTGTTCTGTCTTTGAAGCTCGACTGCACGTGGGTCGGGACTGGCGTCCTTGGATTAAGGTGCAGTGTTCCTTACTGTGTGTAGACTCACTCATTCCTCCCCAGCTATTTACAGGCCTGGTGATACTCCTCCTCCCCAGGAGCAGGGTTTTGCTCCCCTGCTCCCTTCCATCAGCTTGTCACAGGTGCCCTCGGGGAAGCGTCTGTGGCCCTTTCTCGCTTGTGTGGGCGAGCTGAGGGAAGGGTGACGGCCCCCACGGCCCTCCACATCCCACTGCTGGACCTGCTCCGCCCTGGACCTTTTCTCTGAGTCCTGGTAGGGTTTGCAAGAGAGGGCGGACTCCGCTGGTTTCCGCAGCTCCCAGGACAGCCCCCACTCTGCCCGTATCGGTCAGCACTCTCTCTCCAGAGCTGCCCTGCTCTAAACCGGTGCTGAGTGGTGCCGGCCCCTTTAAACTTAGGCCAGTTGCAACCTCAACTCTGATGAGTGTGAAAGTCATAATTTGACGTAAATCTGGCTTTTAGAGGAGAAACAGTATTCCCTTTAGCTCTACATTTTAGAATTAGAAGCTGGAAGTACCGTGGTTCTTATATATTTTTTAATTAAAAACATAGTAGTTCAGATTCACAGTTCAGAAAGTAATGGGCCATTTTTAGTTTTCTATCCCAAAATATTTTTAATTATAAAAGTGATGAGATTATAAAAAACCTAGGAAACAGAAAACTTAAAGAGCCGTGTGTGTGTGTGTGTGTGTGTGTGTGTGTGTGTGTGTGTGTGTGTGTGTGTGTGCGCTGCTGCTTCAGAAAAAGATGTTATGTTCCTTTTGAACCTAGAATACCGATAGGGGATTTTTTTCAAGTAAAAGTAATACTTACCAAAATATTGCTTTTCTTTCATTCCCTACTGTAGCAAACTCTTGCAAATAAGGTTCTTTCAGACCTTCATTTTTTTCTCAATTCTTATTTCTTTGAGTTTATATAAAATCACACAAGTGCTGAATGAATTTAAGTGGTAAGAAGTTAAAGGTTGGAATTAATTTCCTAGGACTTAATGGTGGTAAGAGGTGGGTACGAATGCAATGGACCGACTGCACCGCCCTGTCTCGTTACTCTCCTAAAGCATTCCTCTGGACAGACTTCCAGCCACAGTTCACCTGATTATGTCCTTTCTTCCAGTTTGAAACTAAAAGGAGAAAGACCAAGGGAGAGGGAAGAACTCTGGCTGGATGCAGAGTTTGAAGAATAAAGTAATTGGGAGATTTGAGGAGTCAGCACTTAGCCACTTGCAGGTTCCTCATTCATCTGGTTTAGGATGAACCCCCAGCATTACACTGATGGGGGAAATGTGTGTAAGATGAGAAAGATCTCTTCTGGTTTTTCTGGGGAGGGACTAACAATTGTAGTAGCACTTTGCAAACTTTTTTCAATGTCCCCACTTTACAGTTTAGAAAACCACCACCTCAGGATCGTATTTTCAGTTATGAGAAAATCAACTTAAATCCTAGAACGAAGTAACCTTCCTTTGAACAAAAAGACAGATGACCAATGTTTTTAAATTGCTGGGTTTTATTAAGATATTGGCAAAATTTCAACATACTTCTTACCTGAATGAACAGTTTTAAATATGAAGGATCACTCATGATTACAACTGAACTCAAAAGTGAGCTGTATAAATTGATAAATTTGCTTGGTAAGAAATGATTCACTTCACTTGCTCGACTCCATAGAGAATTCTTTGTAGGGAAATATCATGAACAAGAGAACAAAGCATGTCTCTCACCAAAGAGCACCTAGAGTAAGAGTTAGCAATGTGTATCTATAGCTTGGTTACTACATCAAAGTTTATTCGAATATTTTCCTTTTCCAGAACAACTGCTGTGTCAGTCTGGAGTTCCTGATCTTATTTCATATTTTCTAATTAGTACAACAAATAGTCTTTACAATAGAAGATAAAATGCTGCTAGAGGAAGTAATTTTTTTTTTTAACACAGTACTATTTGTCTCAGAAAATAGTCATAATACTGGCAGTACTTTGTTTTTTGGGGGAAAAAACCATTTAGTGAGTTATTCACAGGTCAGAAGGGAAGAGTGGGTACCTGTCCTTTAACATCCTGTGATTTTAAAATGTGAAAAAAAAGTATGTTCTTTAGCTAACTGACATTCTCCTAAATTGTAGGGTCAAAACTGCAGTATTCCTTTTAATAGCCTTGCTTCCATGAGAATGATCACTGAGTGAACAAATTATGTTTAAACATTAAAATAATAATTTAGATCACGTTCTCACAGAGCTGCAGCAAGCCTTTGCTGGGGAAGGAAGTACCTGAAGCACAGCAGTTTTGTCTGTAAACACTTAGCTTCTTTATGCATCATCTGCCCATTGGATGTTGCGCTTCTTCCTGGCTCAGCGTTCCAACAAAGGAGCACTGTCGTCATGAGATGCAGTGACACTATGCCACCATGCTGACCGTGGCCACTATAAATGTGGTCAGAGTCAGACCCAGGGTTGACACTGACATTGTTGACATTGTCCTTGGTAAAGGTGTTACTTTCGAGGATCCTCCTAGTTAAATTAAATGCAACAGTAACTTTATATTAATTCAAGGACAATGGATGGCACTTCTAGGTAAAGAAAAGATATATACATGGATTTCCACCTTCCTTTTCAGTACAGACCTACCCAGGATTAACAGCCCCAGTGTTGGGTGCTTAGATCTCTCTTAAAAGTCCACATCTGGAAAGTGAACAAAGGAAATTAGGGACTGATTCCCTTTGAAACTCACAGTGAATGTACAAGGAGTTCGTGTGACTTCAGTCAGTGACTTGAAGTCTGTTTTCTAACCAGTACTACACTCTCTTTTTAATATTTGTTTTACTATTTCCTATTCTAACAAAACTTCAGCAAGCAAACAAATTGATGCAGATCATGTTAAATCGTAAAAGGGATACTGCCACTCTTAAGGATTGGGTGTAGATCTTCTCCACCATCACTGAATTACACAATGAATAGAAGTACAAGACACAGAATTCACAGACTATATACCTCAGCATTAACAGTTAATATCTATTATATACTTTTATATCTGTCTAATATTTTTACAATCACCAGATACACCATCATTAAATACAAGTTACAGAAATGTGTAGATACCATTAGTTAGAGGGGTACTTATTGCTTACGTCAGCAAGCAGCAAATAAGGGCACAGGATTTGAACTGAAGGGAACTACTTTCTATCACCAGTGGCATTAAGATATAACACTGCGTTTCACAAAGCACTGCTTTTTATCTAGTTGATAGACCCAAGAGCAGCATGTGTCAGACCAATAACCACTACTTTAATATGTATTATAGAATTTTAAAGGACTTACCTTACAAGTGGTACCTAACTACTCTATAAATATGCATGTTGTGAACAAATGAATAGTTGCTAATTTGTACATTATTGGCTTATAACGTGACCACACTAGAACTACTTTTATTTTTTAGAGGGCTACTGGTATGAGAAATGGAGTTAACACTGCTTATGTAGATACACCTACAAAATTCAGACCCTTAAAGATGCCTGTTACTCCCAATTTCCAACCATTTTTCCCACTGAAGAAAACCTATCACTTGACTTTTACCTTCTTTCACCTTCTTTGTTCTGATCAAAATCATTAGCAATAGACAACTATAGAAGAATCTTTTAAATTTTTTAACTTGGCTGAGTGCTTTGGACTAGTATTAGCTATATCAATATTCTGCTGCCTGTTTTCTTATTTCCCTAGGTAATCTGATTGGAAACTGACACTGCACCTGATGGGTTAACATGATCTAGGCTTCAGAAAATGACAGATGGGAGTGAGGTCCATGGACGGGGTGAAGCCTCAGGATGGTGAAAAGACTCTGGTGCTATGGCTGGATTCATGTGTATGCCCTCCTTTTCAGCCATGTGTCACAAGACTTGAGAAAAGAAGAAATGACTTTCAAAAAAGAAAAATACTGAAAATCTCTACTTACATCCAAATTTTAAAAAATAAAATCTGTAGATTAACAATCTGTTGCTGAAATGCATCTTTTATTTGCTATAGCTACCCTGGCACCCCCAAATATGCTACAGTCCCTCTGTTTTTAAAATCCAGGAATCTTAGTCCTCCATTCTGAGTCTGGGGAGCATAAAGTAGTTATATTGTGCTGTGTGAACCTCTCAGCAGGAGCATTCAGTGTCTCCTGACAGCAGGAGGGAGCTCCACGCCTGACTGGGAGAGGGCAGAGTGTCCTGCGGAGACATTTCATCATTCTTAGAACCAGGCTGCTGCACTCAATTAACCTGATTATTAGTTTATTTGCTGCCTCTAGTTGCAGATATGGTTCCAACTTGAAACTGCAGAAGTGGCAAAAAGCAGACAATTTCAAAATATCAAATGTAAATACTGAAATGAGCAACACGTGTCCTGGCTCTCTGGTCTGAAGCTGCAGGACTCAAATTTACAACTAAACAGACCTCAGCTGCAGTCCTCCGCATTCTTTGTACTTGGCCTCTGGGCTCACTTTAGGCAGTTACTTTCAGCCTCTTCCATACCAATTATTCCATTCCCTCAGGGGAAACAATTTTAGAGAAGTTAAAACTAGTATTTTTCATTCTCTAAAACCACTTTTTATTTTATTGTAGTATATGCCTTTACTGTCTGTGAACTTTAAAAAAAAGAAAAAAGGCAGAAAAAATAGAAATACTGTTTGATTTTCTTTTAAAATGGCAACTTGATTCTAGTATATTTGTACCTGAAATCATCTCCATTAAACAAGTTTTTATTCCTGAGATGAAGGTACAGTGAAAAACACATTAGCATCATAGGTTAAAACCAGCTGACAGCGGTCTTCTAAAAAACAATTCCATCAAAGCACCATAACGGGTTATGAAACTCCCCAATAGCTACAGCCCTAGGAAATATTTAATTCAAAACATTTTCACTGTTGGTCTTTTATGTTACAGGAAAAAAATTAGTGAATCTGTTTGACTATATACTACCTCACAAGTCTGAGAACATGACATTTTTACACTAGTTTTCTACTTTCATTTTTTCCAGTTAATACCCATATGGCTTTTAGTCTTTTACCTACCAAAAAAGGGGAGAGGTTTTCCCTCAGTCCCCAGTCTTTTGAGGAACAGTCCTCAAGTAGATCTAATTCTGCATTAAGTTTTCCAGAGATATATTAGGCACATCAGACCGAATTTCACCTGCATCAAGATTTCAGCACTATATATCCCGACTGAAATAACTTGCAAGCCTCCACTAGTGACGTGACGGGGTCTTGGGGTGGTATGTAGGTATAGAGACACATCACAGGGACCAGTGGTATAATTTTGCTAGTGAAACCGCCAGTACTGTTTTTTATTAGATTGAAAACACTGTATTGAGTTTCCTAGAGATCTATTTACATTTAAGAGTTGAGCCATCCATGGCTCATTATAATGAAGCACACATATTTCAGAAATACCTACCTTGTTTCTACTCTGACAGTGGTGTCTGTGTTGGGGGGAGCTAGCTAGCCTACTCTAGAGAGAGAGGATTATATTTGAAAGCTCCAGGGAAGCTCTGGGTGTGGAGGGCCGCCACTCTTTCTGGGCTTCCTCATCACGCTTTCACTGCACCCTTTCCAGCTGTTTTGCCTCCATGGCAGGGAACTTCTTAACATCCTGTTTCTCTTCCCATTTCGAATAAGTGAGGACAGGCTAGTGCCTGTTTTGTGGGAAGGCTCTTGAGCAGAGCGAAAACAATAAAACTTTGGATTAAACCTGAATCCATGCCGCCTCTTTGAGTAGTGGTAGTGTAAATGAGATAACCTAGAAACTCTCTTTCCCAGGAACTGGAACTGTTCGTTTTCCAGCCTAGAACAAACAGGAGGCAAGCTCTCCATGCGCATACCTGCTGCCCTGTTGAACCCACGTTAAAAGCAGAGAGAAACTCTCCAGCACCACTCCATTCAGGCAATGAGGATGGAACTGATTTCTCCATTATTAGCTCATTAATAAGATTTGCTCTCTTTGGTGCACCAGGACCAAACATCTCAACTGGTGGCAAAAACTGGGCACCGTGAGGCTTGCTCGTTTCTATCTGTGTGAGATCTAGGTAGCCTGGGTCTTGCAGCACGTTGCTTTGGGACCCTGGGCTCAGGCTGGTTCTATCCGTGAAAGAATCCACACGCCCCTCATAGCCCAGATCGGCCGGGGCGGAGCACTGGTGCTGGGGCCAAGGCCGCTTGCACTCCCCGTGACTCTCCTTGTCATCCCCACCAGCTTCTTGCCCTCCTTGGAAAGAGTTCTCTGTCCAATCTGAGTCCTCACTAACATTTACAGCTTTGTTCATGTCCCTCAGGAAAACCACAATAACAGTGATGTTATCGCTCGACCCCGCGTCTCGAGCCGATGCCACTAACTTGTGGGCAACCATGCTGCTGTCTCCGTTATTCTCCTTCAAGTGGTCGGACACGACTTTCACTGCCTCGTCAGGGTTCACCGTGTCGTAGAAGCCGTCGCAGGCCAGAATGAGGTAGTCTTCAGTTCCATCCAGAACAGTAGAGGCAGAATCGGCATCCCCACAGATATATGGCTTATGTTCAGCATCTCCTGCGGGAATTAGCAAACAGGTCATTTTGGTTGATCTTGCAGCTCAGAATGTTTATGGCCAGCTCTGATGTCCTGAGCAGAGAAGGGCCCTCTGTTGAGGGAACAGTATTGCCAGAGACACAGAGGCAACTGCTAGGGAGTAATTTGTAGTTGAATATTTGGTACAGCAACAGATTGGAGAACTCGGGCCCAACTAAGCTAGGTTTCTGTCACCAGATTACTGCGGTAATGGATCATCTGTGACACATGTTAGAACGCCCAGGTCTCTTGTTTATATTCGCTATGTTCCTTCAGTACTTGGGGAGAGCCTCAGCAATGGGCCCTCTGCCTATCAGGTAACCAAATATCATCACTACAAGGGATACTCATTGGCTTCTTTACGTTAAAAACATGGTGTACTGAGCAATAGTTCCTAGATTAAGGTATCATAGTTTGTTGGTAGTTTGTTTGTTTACAGAGTGCTTTATCATTCTTAAAGTCGTAGTATATAGCTTAGTGGTCAAGGATGCGGGCAGCAGAGTCAGGATGCCTGGATCCAGGTCACAGCACTTTAAAGACTCTCTTCAGTTACTATCCTCTTTATTGCACCAAAACTGGACCTTCTGACTAGGGGAAGATAAAATGAAGATAAGTGCACTTACTTAAATGCTGTGGCCATATTGTCCCTGTTTGTGGGATCTGCTATCGGTTCTCTCTTACCCTAGTAAAGTTCTCTCCAATATTTCACATCTCTGTGTAATCTTCAGATAGGCCCAGAAAGCTCAGTAGGAACATTACGGATAACCCTGTTAGAACCACTGTGGGCCATGTGCCCTACCCAGTAGACCACACGATGGGATACCCCAAACAACAGGTAACTTAATATTTAATTACCTGGGTTAGTTTACCTGCAAGACAAGAACCTAGTCTTTTTCATACAGTGGCAGGACCCATCTTCAAGTATGGTTTTGATCTTGTCAGTTTTAGATCTCTACTGTGCAGTCTCCCAGTAAGCTGTCACAGCTAACGAAAGCTTCCAACCACGGGGATTCAGTGTCCTCCACCAACCCACTTGACTAGACGTCCCCACCCCCTATTCCACCCGACTGTATTATTACCATTATTTTCTGAATTCCAGCTCTAAAAATAAACGTGATCTGAGTCATACTGTTCCCAAAAATCTTGTTTTAGTGCTTCAATTAAAAGGCTACTGCAACTGTTAGTTTGGAACAGAACATACAAAGATTTGCACAAGAAAAATGCTGCCAGAATTCTGGCTTTTCACCTGCTCTGCCGCTAGATGTCAAATTCACGATGTTTCGCCCAAATTGGGTAGGAGGGCATGGTCACCCACTTCAGGTAGAAATGGCACCCTCCTTTGGTCTTCTACCCCCACTCTCCATATGCCAGAAACCGTATCATGTCAACTCTGGATCATCAGTCCAAAGGGCTCAGGGGGAGAAACAGTTGAAATGTGTTTCATTTTTAAAGTATTAGTGTCATTTATTTTCTGAGTAGAGCTGAACTCTGCTTAGGAGTCCTTTTTCTTTTCTTTATTTAGCCCCCTGATTTACTCCATGAGCTTTCCAAATCTTACATTCTTTGACTCTTTCCAACTCAGTTATTGGATTTTGGTAGATGGCATAATTTCCTACTTCAAAGAAAATTAAGTTTACCGGGCCTGAATTCCCTCAATTCCTCCTCCTGACTTAAAAAACAATCTCTAGCAATTTACCTCTACCCACAACCATTTTCTGTTTTCAAAATTCTGTGATTTTTTTTAACTCACTTGACCTCTGTAGCATTTGACCCTGTTGACTACATATGGCTAGAAAAACCCCCTTCCCCAGCATCTGATAACCTGCATCTGTATCTCTTCCTGATTTTCTTTACTGGCTCCTTCACTTAATAGCAACCCCCCCAAGAAAATAATAGCACCCCAAATCATTGTATGCTAAGTCGGTGCCAGGCAGGGTTCTAAGTGTATGTGTGTGTATTATACTATCTAATACAAAAACAATGAGTTAGGTACTATTACTATTCCTGCTTTACAAGGGAACAAACAGATATAAGAAGTTCAGTAAATTCACCTAGGCCCACAGCTGGTACAGTGGCAGAGCCAAGATACAAACCCAGAGAGGATGACTTCATGGTCTTGTAACATAAGGGATGAGTCTCAGCCTGGGCTTCCCTTCACGCTATATTCCTGGACACTGTCATGCATTCCTGTGGTTTCAACTACTGTATACATATACATACATACATATATATATATATAAAATCACTTCACAGGTTGCTAATATTATTTCCAAAATGGGATGAATTCCCAAATCTCTATCTCCAACTCACAACTCTGCTAAGCTCCAGATCTGCATTTCCACTACACATAAATTACCTCTTCTGAGACGTCCCACAGGCACCTAGAATGCAAATATGTCCAAAATGAACTCATTATCTGCCCTCCTCCACCCCCCAACTGCTGCTGCTTTATTACAAATCTTTTATCATCTTCTTAGTGACACAAGTCAGAAACCTAGAAGTTAACTTTCCTCTTTCCGCCCAAAACTGTCATTTCTGTCTCATCAATTTATACTCTTCGGTATTCCTTTTCTTTTTAGCTGTCTACATCTCTGAATGATCTCTCATCTAGGTTTTTCACTCTAATTCATCTTCCGTCATCATTACAAATATTTATAAACACAAACCTGACCACGTGGGCCCTCAGCTTACTCACCCAGCGAAGCCCAGACACTGAGGCTGGCCTTCAAGCCCCTCCACGCTGGCGCCAGCACTGCCTCTCCCCACCCCACCCCTGCCCCAGCCTCCTGCACCGTCTCCACTCCTGAAACAGGACACACCCTCGGAGACGCCCTGTGTCTGCACGCCTCGCTCCCGGGGGCCTTCTCTAGGCTCTGTCCTCCGGTCCACCTCAGAAGCCACTTCCTCTCTGCAGTCAGCCCTGTTTCCTCTTCGACTGTCACTTACTCAAGGACATTGCTTTTTCCCCTTGTGTCATATTTTTAGAAGCAAGAAATGACAAGGATCCTCTAGTAAAGTTGTTTCTATAACAAGCATTAAAGATCCCTTGCAATACTCTGACGAAGACAGTAAGATCAAGAGAAGAGGTCTCTGGAGTTGTCAAAAATAATCCTATATGAAGGTGTGTTTCAGAAATCAGAAATTTCCCCCTTTTGGCCTTATTCCAGATTTCTTAACGATGCCCTTGGTCTAAGGTGAAGCCTACTCTCAATTTTTCAAGAGGGATTTGCAGAATCTTTGAGCTTCCTTTCTCTCACCTGCTGCTGCTCACATTTGGGCCACTTCACAGCTTGCCAGCACCTTCCCAAAGAGTGCGAGGGAAATCACATCAATGGTGAAACAGAATCACTCCTTTGAGATTTTTTAACGTTCTGGAATTTTTGGGTAATGATAAGCAAAATCTGAGGATCAGACATCAGCTCCATTTATCCATGTTATCCTATGTCAAATCACTGCATTTCTTTAGGAGGCAGTGACAGAACTGTAGCATAATGCATACACGCATATTACCCACAGAGACACACACATTCATCTGTTCTTTAAAAAACAAACAAGAACAAAAAACCACAGTGAAGCTAAGCCATGAAATCCAGCGCAACAGACCCAGGTGCAAAAGTGAGAGAGAAACGGCCGTAGCCCGCTCTTTGAGCTTCACCCTCGCATTCTGTCCAACCAGCTCAGCTCTTTACTCTGAATCTTCAACAAAGACTTTCATCAACTTTACCCTTCTTTTAAAGAATTTAGGTTCCAGGGAAGTAGATTTTCTGAAACCCCAGGGTAATCTAACAGCTCCACTCCACACAGAGTAGAATTAGTTTCCTAATTTTAATATAGTAAAAATTATTTTCACCCCAAAAGCATGTTGTTTGTGTCATTTTAGAATTCAATGAAAAAAATGAAAGATATAAGCAAGATAAAATGTAGGGACTTCTATTTTCTGGAAAATACTGATTTAAGCTAAATTTGACCCAAAATGGAATGGAAAATGAGGATCACTGGGTTTTAAGCAGATTTGTATTCCAGAGATTAAAGGCTTCCCTTAAAAAAAAAAAAAAGAAACTAGTAAGTTCTGCATCTCTTAATATAGTTCCCTTTAAAAAATGGAATTTATATAAATGTGTAGGTTAATTAATTAAAGGAGGCATTAGACAATAACAAGCACTCTGAAAATCTAAGTTATCATCTCAGGTTCCCTTGTTGTATCACGTTAACATTAAGAACAGTGTTCTGGAAGAGGACAGTTTGGAGAAAAAATAATTAATTGGTTTTTCCTACCAATAGCTCTGGAGACAGACAGACTTCCATTCACCCTCCAGGCACCAAACCAGACTACACAACCTCCAAGGGCCTCAATCCGCTGCTTTTCATCCTGCACAGCAATGCAACAGAAAGAAGCAAATAATTGGATTCAAGATTTATTCAGCTACCTTAACAGTAAACAACAGATATAATATTCATCGGCTTCCGGGAAAGGGTTCTCTTTACTCTTCCTTTGAAAGGTGGGCTTGGTTGCTGAGATAATGGTGGTAATTATGATAACTGAAAAGTAATTACTAGAAAACTGCCTATGGCATGTGCCCTAACAGAACAGAGCATACCTACCTCTCTGTCTGGTTTGTGTGGCTTCATTAGTTCAACAGCTTGGCCCTTCCTCACAAGCATAACCTGGGAATCACCCACCCAGGCCACATGTAACATGTTGCCTCTGATAAAAGTCACCACTCCTGTGGTCCCACATCTTAAGCTCTGAAAGTAATATAAATAAAATAAGAGTCAGTAAAAATGAGCAGACAGCAAATTCTCATTGAGAAGCAATTTATAGATAATACAGACTTTTCAGATGGAAGCAAAACTACCAATAACTTGATTTCACAAATAAAATAGCAATTCCTATTTCTCAGTGCATTTTTACATGCTTGATGTATTTGTATGTGCACACACACACATATAGATTTTATCTGTGATATGCAAGGAAGAGACAATTATCAGTTCATTTTATTTATTTATTTTTTGACCATGCCATGCAGCGTGGATCTTTCCTGACCAGGGATGGAAACTGTACCTTGTGTTGGGAGCATAGAGTCTTAACTACTGAACCACCAGGGAAGTCCTCTATTCCATTTCATGCACAGGGAAGAAAACTATGACGGGTTATGTGACTTGCCTGAGGGCAGGTACAGATCAGTACTGAACTGAAATTTTTCCCTCATGGTCTGGTGCTACACCACAATACCAACCCTTAGAGTAAAGATCTCCATATTCTAGTCTCTGTCTTATTACTCATCTACTGTATGTTCAGGGGAAGGGTCCTAGCTTTACAAAACAGCATACAAAGCATCTGGTTGGTATACAACAAATGCTTCATACTCTGGATATTAAAATAGGAGCCAAGAGAGAACATACATTCCCTGGAGTGCTAAGATGCTTCTACTTTTAAAAAACAAAACCAAAATCTACAATAATTTTAGGGACCTTTGCTTTTGGAACACTGCATGAAAAACTAACATCAGCCTGGGATTTCATAGCTCAGTACCACTGTACTTAATGTTCTTGATACTACTATCCTAAAAATACATCTCCATTTCACATTAAAAAAAAAAGTGAAAGTTATAGTCACTCAGTCTTGTCCGACTGTGACCCCATGCACTGACCGTAGCCCACCAGGCTCCTCTGTCCTTAGAATTCTCCAGGCGAGAATACTGGAGAGGGGAGCCATTCCTTTCTCCAAGGGATCTTCCTGCCGCAGGGATCCAACCCTGGTCTCCTGCACTGCAGAAGATTCTTTACCGTCTGAGCCACCAGGGAAGCCCTCCATTTGACATGAGTCACCACCAAATAAGCATGACTTTTTGTTACTAAGGACTTGGTCTAAATCAGAACCAGTGCATCAAGGGTGGTAGCAGGCATCTTGCATCCAATGAGAAAACAACTTCTCATTTTCCCTATATAGGGAAAGTTTGTTATAAATCCTCACCCACCAATAAAATGTCTTCCCACACAGAATGTTCAGCACCTCAGCCCCTGGAACACATGATAAAGACACTTGAGTGCATATGCCCCAGAGGGAACAGGAGGCAGGGCCACCGCGCAACAGGAAGAGCTGCTGCTTTCTCCCCAGCAGTTAGCAGCACATGGAAGCACAAGGAGGGGAGAAGAACTGCGGAGACAAACCTAAATTATTCAAGAGAACTGCTGGCAAGAGCGAGAGACAGCCAGAATCATTGGCAAAGCAAACGAGGTGAACGTGGTCAGAAAGAAAGCCATGATTCTGAGGACACAGAAGGAAAGGGAAACAACAGGATGAAGACGACAAGGTCGACGATGGCAGCCAGCTCGCAGGGTCAGGTCATGGCCTCAGTCCCAGTGAAGACAGCCGGCAGCACCAAGCCTGGTGGTCCCCCCAGAGACTGGCCAGGTCTGAGGGCAACAACTCTGTTTTGTTTTCTAGCCCACCTCTATTTGCAGAGCCCAGTGGTTACTGTTGTTGGGTTTGTGTATTAATCTAAACCTGGGGGGCAGGTGGGGACACAGAACACTGCCTTGCTTAACACCAAGCAGAGCTGAATTACTGCTTAGTTAATTCCAAGCCCCATGATTGCCCTATAGCATAACGATGAGATCAAAGAAATGGATTAAAGGACTACCCTGTTCTGTCCAAGTCCATTTCAAGAAGAGTTAATGCTTAAGTCACAGGGCAGGGGTCTTACTTTTCTGTGTGTATATAATTCTGCAATTGCTTTTTAAAATAAAATTAAAAAATTCTCTTTCTGTTGGTCCCTAGTTGGAAATGAGTATAAAGTCCTGTAGTTAATTATGTACCAATGCCCAGAATGATAATTAGATTAAAATCTTTACTTTTAGATCTTAATATAGTTCTTGTCATTCATTCAGAGCAAAACCTTAGGTCTGATTAACCTTAAGAAATTGGGACGTGAGCTCTGACTTTTCTTCCTGTTAAGAGAAAACCAGTTCAAGGAGCATCTAAGGATTCACTCTCTCCAGGCAAAAGTTTTCCTCAAGAGATACACAGCGAACACTGCCAACCCATTCAGAACCAAATGCATGGAGAAATCCCAGCTTCTGTTTCCTTTTTAGACCATTGTTTTAATCCCCATATTCAGATTTTGTCAGCAAAAGTCTGCCTAGAGAGCTGGTCCTGGTGCGAACCTGACAGGCAATGGTGAATAAGGTGAAATTCACCTGCCAAATCCAGCAGCCACCTGGCTTTTTAGAAAATTATAGCTTGGAGATTCTCTACAGTACCTCATAGCACCCCACTAGATCTATTCCTAAAGAGAGAATTAGGCCTACAACAGAATCCAATACTGTGTGTCGAGAATGGAGTTTGGAAGAGAGCTTTAAATATTGTCTATCACAAAAGAGAAAATCCAAAATAGCCCTTTAGCCACAGAAGAAGTGAGCTCAGCTGGCGTATCACGGCTGGACTCCTATGAAAGCGGCGTACCTCCCTGGCGGCCTTCTGGACAAAGCGCTCGTCGGTGACGCGGAAGGCTCGGCACAGGGCCTCGGCAGGGTCGTGGGGGAACATCTCCTGGCGCACTAGTTAACGTGCAGGTGGATGGAGGCATAGATGGCAGCATCCACTCCCCCGTGGCCATCAAACACTGCAAAGTAAGCTTGTTCTTCCTGGTCCTGTCCATGGAAACACAGACACAGTTCAGGGAGTTAAGGTATGGCGTGCCTCAGATGAGCCAGTCCCCTGCCCTGCTGCCCATCCTCCTCCACTGCCTTGTCACCCGGGTAATGAGACTGAATGTGTCCCTTCTCTGACGTGCCTGATCCACGGCTAAAGTACCTGCAGTATTAGGGCATCTGTGTTTACACGCCAGAACACTGGAACACATCATGCCCAATTAGCTCGGGCTCAAGTGCCCTCTCTCACTGTGCAAGCTGTTGTCTTGTACCATGGAAACCACCCACATCCATTTGCTGCGAAGTTGCTGTTACAAGTTGTGTAGAGGGGGAGGAAAGAGAAGGGAGGAGGAGGAGTTGAGCAAAGGCTGTTCTGGATTGAAGATGTTTGTCAAACTGAAAATATTTTAATAATAAATTAGAAACTCAGGACAATAGGAAATAATTGGCCTTCCAAGCACAAGGCCAATTATGTTTGATTATTTAAAATATACAGATAATGAAAGCATACACATACTTCTAAACTATAATATTGGCTTCATAAATCATTCATGATCACATTGTATTCTCCCCATAAATAACACAGTCTCTAAATAGGCTACACAAACTCGAACCTCATCAGATGTCTACATGCCCTGCAGCCTTGTCCCCTCATTCAAGATGCTGCTTCACATTTCCTTTCCCACTCAGTGCCTGAAGCTGTAGGGCACCTGCCAGAGGAGGGTCTTCCAAACCTGTGATTTACCTCGACACAGGACACCTAATCGCAAGATTACATTTAACTCAGTAAGAACCTGGTTTTTCTTTTTCTTCAGTTCCAGTGTTTAAATCTCAGCTCTGGCTCACTTAGAGGAGATCTGTAACTCACTGAACTCTCACTGAGCCCTGCGATTCTTTTAGGCAACACTATGTAAGGATTTTCATTTGGAAGTTTGACTTCTTTTGGTGCTTGGAGCGTTCAGCTAAGTCCAGACCCTGTCATTCAAAGTAAATAAAATATACCAAGTAAAGCAAGACATGAAAACAAGGCAAGTGTTCATCAATAGGTGAGTGTATAAAGGAAATCTGTATACACACACACACACACACACACACACACACACACACACACACACACCGGAATATTACTCAGCCATAAAAAAGAATGAAATTCTGCCATTTGCAGCGATATGCATAAGCCTAGAAAATATTATGCTTAGCGAAATGTGGAGAGGCAAATACTTTATGTAATCACTTGTATGTGGAATTTAAAAAATAAACCAAACAAATGTATATAACAAAATAGAAACAGACTCACAGATACAGAGAACAAATTAGTGGTAACCAGTAGGGAGGGATGATATGAGGAGAGAGATATAAACTACTATGTATAAAATAAAATAAGCAACAAAGATATATTGTATAACACAGGGAATTATAGCCATTATCTTGTAGTAACTTCTAATGGAATATAATCTGTACAAACACTGAATCACTATGCTGTATACTTGAAACTAATATAGTATTGTAAATCAATTATGTTTTAATTTTTAATAAATGGATAAAGAGATATGGTATGTATGTATACACACACACAATGGAATAGTACACGGCCATAAAAAAGAATAAAATGTTGCCAACTGCAACAATGTAGATAGACTTGGAGGGTATTATGCTTAGTAAAATAAGTCAGGGAAAGACAAATACCATACTGTATGTTACCACTTATATGTGGAATCTAAAAGATAAAACAAATGAGTATTATAAAATGAAAACAGGCTCACAGATACAGAAAACGAACTCGTGCTTACCAATGGGGAGAGGAAAGTGGGGAGAAGCAAGGTAAGGGTAGGAGATTAAGAGACACAAACAACTATGTATAAAGTAAATAAACTACAAGAATATATTATCTAACACAGGGAATACAGCCAATATTTTATAATAACTTTAAATGAGCTTTAATCTATAAATACTTCAAATTACTAAGTTGTATACCTAAAACTAATACTATAAATCCTATGAATCACCTGAGCAACTTTACTTCATTGATTTATAGTATTAGTTTTAGGTATACAACATAGTGATTTGAAATTTTTATAGATTAAAGCTCACTTAAAGTTATTATAAAATACTGGCTGTATTCCCTGTGTTAGATACTATATTCTTGTAGTTTATTTACTTTATACATAGTTGTTCAATATATCTCAACAAACATTTTTATTTAAAAAATAACAGTAAATTAAAAAAATATATTCATCTAGTTGGTTACCCCAGGTGTGCTGTGGCACACAGGATCTTTGATCTTCATTGCAGCACGCAGGATCTTTAGTTGAGGGGTTTGGACTCCTAGTTGTAGCACGTGGGGTCCAGTTCCCAAACCCAGGCCCCCTGCTTTTGAAGTGAGGTGTCTTAGCCACTGGACCAGCAGGAAAGTCCTCAACAGCAGTAATTTTTTAAAATGTACTCATTTTTAAACAGTTCAATTGGCAGGGTAAGGATAAAATTTAAAATAGCATATATAAGCAGTTTTTAAATAATGAGTGAGCTGATATGGGATCATCACAAAGAAGAAGGTAGCAATAATAGTTTCATGTGGGCATGAGAATATACTTTAAACAATGTGAGATTGGTAAAGAGATTCTTAAACAATATAACATCAGAAGAAACAAAGGAGCCAACAGGATCTCTTCTTAAAAAAAAAATACCGGTATCTTCCCTGTTATAAAGATAATGGGTCTATGGAAGAAACCTAAATGTCTGTCGACAGATGAACAGATAAAGATGATGTGATAGGGGGAGTGCACGTGTGTGGTGGACTACTACTTAGCCATAAAAAAGAGTGGAATAACATAATCTGCAGCAACAATGATGGACCTAGAGATTACCATACTAAGACAAGTAAGTCAGAAAGACGAATACCATATAGTATCGCTTATATGTAGAATCTAAACTGTGACACAAATGAGCTTATTTACAAACAGAAAACATTCTCACAGACATAGAAAACAAATTTGTGGTTACCAAAGGTGTGGGAGAAGAATAAAGTAGGAGTTTGGGATTAGCAAATACAAACTATAATATATAAAACTGCTAAACAACAAAGTCCTACTGTATAGCACATTCTATAATAAACCACAATGCAAAAATCTGAAAAATAATATTTATATACTCTTAAAGATATTTATATATATATATATAAATGAATCACCTTGCTGTATGCCAGAAACTAACACAACATTGTAAATCGACCATATTTCAATAGATAATGAATGTTTATTTGGACTAATAAAGAAGTGTATGCTGCTGTTCAGTCACCCGGTCACGTCTGACTCTTTGTGACCCCGTGGACTGCAGCACACCAGGCCTCCCTGTCCCTCAGCATCTCCCAAAGTTTGCCCAAGGTCATGTCCATTGCATCGGTGATGCCATCCAGCTATCTCATCCTCTGATGCCTTCTTCTTCTTCTGCCCTCAGTCTTTCCCAGCATCAGGCACTTTTAAGTGCATAGAAGGAACTAAATATATCTAATACAACCATCCACAGATAACCAGTCTTTTTTCTATACATATACATTTTTTAATAAAATAAAATTAGAATCATAATGTACATAAATTTTTTACCTTGCTTTTTGTCACTTACCATAGCATTAGCATTTCCCCCATGTCATTAAGTATTACTCAAAGACATTTTAAATGGATATGTTCTATAGATCTTACAAGCATATCATTGCTATCATATCTTGTATAAGACTTAGATCATTTCTGATTTTTTATTATTGATAATGTTGTATAAAACATTTATGTCAAACAAAATATGTAAGCATTTTCTGCTTCCTTATAATATAAAATCAAAGCTGAAATTATCAAAGTGTGTGATAATTTATACAGTTCTAAATACATGTTGCCCAATTGCCCTCAAAGTCTGTTTCATTATAGCCAAGAGCTCCTCGCTCAGTTAGGCCTTTGGGTTGATTTTTGAGGCAAAATGAAAACCAACCAGGTTAACAAAGTGTAATGATGCCCTTGAACCTGAGTACAATCTTCAAGGGTGCAGTGATTTAAGGACTGTTTATCACATTATGGCCTTTAGGCGTTATATTTGCATGGGTATAGTGTCAGCTGATCTATACTGTAAAATAGGCACCAGTCACCAGCCCACCATCACCGCTTGACAGTCAGCTAAAATTTAACTTTAGCTGCTAAGTGAAGGAAATAGTGTGCTTTGTATAAATCACTACATTGTAATTTTAAAGTTATGGACTTGAGTGAAGAGGCAAGTGACAGGCATAGGAAACAAACCTACCTCTGTTTGCATTAATATAATAAAAAAAGAAGAGGAAGATAACAAGAAAATGGTTATTAAGTTGACAAGGCTCATATGATCCAATTTGTCAGTCACAGAGATTCAGGAAAAGTAATTCCAGCTACTTTCCTAACTCAGAAACCAAGATTTTAAAAATAGTCACATGAAGTCAGAAAACTATCTTAGTTTCAAATTCATTCTTTTATGTTTGTATTTGGTGTTGCTTCAGCAAAATAGTAATGTGGGAACTCAACAGACAATGTTTGATTATACTGTAGAAATAGTTTTCCTTAAAAAACAGCTTTATTGAGATATAACAGTTTTCCTTTTGGTTTGTATGTTTACAGAATGTCTTTGAAAGGTTATACAAGGGCTGGTAATTTGCCGCCGCAGAAGGGATCTGAAGTGTCTGAGAGACAAGGATAAGACTGGGATTTTTTTTTCCAATTCTAAACCATGTGAATGCATTACCTATTCAAAACACATGAAGTAAATAGTTCTTTTCCCTTCGTCTAATGGAAGACGCAAATCTGTGCCACTTTGCCCTTAGTCCTATTGCAAGCCATCAGAGATATTATTACAGTTTGTTACAACTTCTCTTATTAGAAAACAGGTCTGTGACAGTGTTTTATTTTTCAAATTTCGTGACCAGAAATGCCTTTTACCTCTAGGTTGAAGAGCATGTTAAAGTCAGGGATGCAGACATGTTTGTCCTCCATTTTCCTGCGCATGTTTTTGATGGCATGGATTGATGTCTCATAATAAAGCTGGGGTCTCCTGCGGAGAGGGAAGTCTTTCACCCAGCTGCAGCAAATCTCATGTAGTTTGCTGAAGACAGAACGGGCCAATTTCACTGTCTCAATCTCTGAAAGAAGAAGAAATCCCCAATGAAGAGCCTGGTAAAGCTGCTTTTCACTTGCCTGCCCAGGAGAGACAGAAGTAGGTCACCTTAGTCAAGCTCCTCCTTAGTAGACGAAATTCCTCCTTCTCGAGAGAAATGAAATGTTGCTTCTGAAGAGAGAAAATGACAACCTGTCTGATAGAAAATCATCAGCCAGCAGCTGCCACTAAGATACCCTCATGTCATGAGGAGAAAACCTCTGAGCAGGGCTGGATCTGTTCCTAGGCTGGACTCCTTCCAGCCTGTGAAGTGCTCTGGCCATGCTGTCTACTTCAGAGCACTTTTGTTTGGCTGCCAAGGTTATCATCTGGAGACCCAAGCCCCCTGTGCATAGGCTAATGACTGAAATACGAACAATGATTATCCAACGAATCAGAATATGGAAGGCTTGTGAAAATACTGTTTATTTACAAAGCACAGGAATAAGAAGCGTTCACTTGACTACTGTTTGTCTTCATCTCTTTCCTTGTCTCTTCCTTTATCTGACTCCAGTTTCCTTTCTCTCCTGTAACTGATCATAATTTAGAGTTGAACTATACAGTTTTTGTTATTTGATGTATTTTTAATTAAAGTTTTCGGCAATAGCTTATATAGTTTAACCAAAAGGTTAACAAACGAATCTTAAAAGTACTTTACATTCTGTCGATGTGTGTAACCCTAGACTGAACAAAGCAGACGCCAGCAGAGGCTTCTTCGCCCTAGACTACTGAGTCTCTTAGCCCATTCGATGGAGTAGACTAGCTTACTCCTGAGTCTCCCTGCGTCCCTCAGTGGATGGACAGATGTGTAAGCTTTCAAGCAACACTGATGAGTACTCAGGAGACTGTATCTCACATCATCTCCACTCAAGCTGTCCTCTACTCAAGTTGCAGCAGTTGAAATAACCAAGGAAGGATTAGGTTTTCCCAGGCCAGTATTTTAGCAGCTCCCCCTATATCCCAGTGAAGTGAAGTGAAAGTCACTCAGCTGTGTCCAACTCTTTGCAACCCCATGGACTGTAGCCCACCAGGCTCCTCTGTCCATGGGATTCTCCAGGCAAGAATACTGGAGCGGGTTGCCATTCCCTCCTCCAGGGGACCTTCCCGACCCAGGGAATCGAACCTGTCTCCTGTATTGCAGGCAGATTCTTTACTGTCTGAGCCACTAGTAATTTAGAATTCTCAAAACAACTGCTGATTTCACTTTACTAATCAGATACAGCTTGACCGCCCATACCAGATGGGCGATGGTTGCACACGCCTCTTCGGATCTAGAGCACAAATCTCAAAGAAGAGAGACTGTGTGTTCTAGAATGGCCTGGGAACTGAGATTCCTTTTTTTTTTTTTTTCATTCTCTACCCTGCTGCTGCCTGAATCTGTAACTTTACTTGTTTTCTTGTTCAAAATTCTTTTCTAAATGACTACATTCAGAAAGCTGGTCTCAAGGTTTTTGTTGCCTTTATTTTTCTCATTGACACAGTACAGGGTGGCAAACCATGTATGTGATTTTGTCCCCTTTGCCATTTTTATACAGCTGAAAATCAAGGGTACATTTGGAAGAGAAAAAAAGTTCAAAGAGTAAAAGAGGTATGTATAAGAGGGAAAAACCCAGGCCAGTAGACAACCTAACATTTTGATTATTTTTAGCAACTCGAATCTTTTTTTTTGTTTAAAACACCAGTTGCCAGAGACTGGTAACTGGTCTCTTTCAGCCAGCAATTACCTATTTCTATCACTTTCAACCCATCTGGTCTCAACAATATATTGCCCCAAATCCAGACTGTTTCTTTGGGTCTGCATTTGACTCAAACACAAGGGAAGATTGCAAAATAATAAGTGAGTTCAGAAACTTTCAGGGAGCGTGGGGTGAGATGAAACAAATGACTGATATTAATTATCAGGATAGTTTCCAGATTCTCAGATAATAACATAAAACATCATATTTTGGTTTATTACTTTTTTTGTTACTATATAGACCTCTACTGTCCAACAGAGTAGCTTACTAGCTACATGTGGCTAATTAACTTTAATTAAAATTACATAAAATTTAAAACTCAGTTTTTGGTCACACTGGGTATATTTCAAGTACTCAGCAACTATATATGGCCAGTGGCTAAGACACTAGACAACGTGCAGACAGAGAACATTTCCATCATGTCTACTGCACAGCCCTGGTGTAGACAGATTAAACTGCTCAAGGGAAACAATACTGGCTTCCTCTTTTATTTAGTAACCCGCTAGATCTGTCTTTGTTCACACCATCTACTACAACTCTTATAATATTTTTAACCAAAAGATAACATTTGCTGAGTATCTGCTACATTCTATGTCTCTGGAACATTTCACTAACAGGTAAAACCACTCTCAACCCCAGGTCTATCTGACTCACACCATGCTCTACTTTTCCCAAGTTAGATTGCACATGGACACTGTATTTTAATTGTCCTTGATTGCAACCCACTCCAGTACTCTTGCCTGGAGAATCCCATGGACGCAGGAGCCTGGTAGGCTGCAGTCCATGGGGTCGCTAACGGTCGGACATGACTGAAGCGACTTCACTTTCACTTTTCGCTTTTATGCATTGGAGAAGGAAATGGCAGCCCACTCCAGTGTTCCTGCCTGGAGAATCCCAGGGACGGGAGAGCCTGGTGGGCTGCCGTCTATGGGGTTGCAGAGTTGAACACGACTGAAGTGACTTAGCAGCAGCAGCAGCAGCATCAGTACCTAGCAGATAGCAGAAGCTCTAAAGATGTTGACTAAATAAATGAATATGCAAACCTATAAAATTAAATAACCACTAATAAAGTATTTGTATGCTTCTTGGTTGTTAATTCTGCTTCCTTGATCTCTCCAACTGTTTCTGCAATGATGCCATTCTTTAAAAATTACTGTAACTCTCCAACATGCTTGAATATAAGGAGGACTGGCTTCTCTATTATTATTAACTTTAAAGATGGCACCTGGGTAGTTCAACATGTTTATTTTTCCAGATGAACTATTTATTTTGCCAAGTTTGTGGGGGAAATATGTTGCCATTATGTTTGGGATCACACTGAATTTACAGAGTTATATAGAAAAAATTGACTTCTTTTTCATATTAAGTCTTATTCAGGAACAAGTTATATTGTTTCATTAAATGAAATCTATTTTATCTTGCTCAACAGTCTTAACATATATCCTATTTCTTACTGAATTTATTCCTAGTTCTTTTATTTTATCTGCTATTTTGAGTCAGAATTCTGTTTCAATGTGTTATTTGGCACCTAGCAAACATTCCTCTTTCTCTCAGGAGTACTTTCTTCTCTGCTCTCAGTCCATGTGTGTCTAGGGGTAAAATGTGATTCAGATCTAACCATTTAGAGACCACCTTCCTCTGGCCATAGTTATTGGTTCAGGAAAGGGAAATAACCCAAGACGGACTGATTAGAGTGAGTCCTGTGACTTATGTAAGAGCAACTGAGTAAAGTTACTCTTATTTTCCTGCTTGATTTGAACCTGGGCAGATGAAGATCTGATGTTCCCAGCAGTTGTTTTGCTATCCCATGGAACCTGAAAATAAAATCCAAAGGAGAGAGCACAGCTGAGAGCTGGAGAAATGCCAGCCCTTTATGACATCATGTGAAGCCTTGAACCTAGTTGTGTAGCCCTTATCTTGAAGGAGAGCAATAAATTGTTTTGCTGAAGCCAGTGGTTACTTGCAACTAAAAAATTCTTGAGTATATACTCTAAACATGCATACTAGGTTTCTGGTTTAAGCCAAATTTTGTCCTACAATGTCCAGTGCTATTTTATTAAGTATATTTTTAAAATTAGAAATAAATATTAAATTTTATCAAATGCTTCTTTGGGCATCCCTAGAGATTATTCTGTTTTTTTCTTTTGACCTATTAATATAAAAATTATGCTAATAAATGTCCCAATATTTTTTTTCACTGCTGTTTCCTCAGCAGCATAGTGCTAAGCTATAGTAGGCCCTCAATAAAATAGTCATCAAATTGTTGTACTAAATATATAAATATTTCACTTAAGATTTTTCACATTGATTATTAAGACTCATCTCTCATTTCTTGGTTTTGTTTCAGCCAAGTTTAAGTATCAAGTGTTATGCTATGCAAATTTTCCTCTTTCCCCATATAACCAGATAATTCATTTTAAAAAGCAATGGAATTACTGTCTTTGTTTGAAAACATTCA
Organism: Madoqua kirkii; assembly: GCA_006408675.1. Classification (NCBI taxonomy): domain Eukaryota; kingdom Metazoa; phylum Chordata; class Mammalia; order Artiodactyla; family Bovidae; genus Madoqua; species Madoqua kirkii. Next base: position 11,885 of record SJYC01012576.1, on the reverse strand, counting down.
CCTATAGAATCACCCACTCTTTTTGTCTTTTTTGCCAATCTTAATCTCTTTCTGCTTAGATAAAGCTTTATTAATTTGTATATTTCTAGAAAATACCCAGGTTTTCAAATTTATTTATATAAAATTTTTCATATTTCTTTTAATATCCTCTATATTAGTGATCATTTTCACCTTCTTATTTTCAATTTTTACATTAGGATATTTTACACTGATTTTAGGTTGTCTGGGCAGGAGTTATATCTGTCAACAAAAACGCAAGGTTGTTTAACAAACATTTTGTTAGGAATGGCATAAACATAAAAAGAACTTTAGGGTGAAGTTTCTTTAAGTCTGTTTTTGGAAACACCTAAGAGGAGAGTCACACGGCATTTCGGTGGGGACTTCCGTGCCATTAAGGCAACGACAGCAGGCATTACTCAGTATGTTCATTCCCACTCTGCGGTATGGATAAACACAATATGCCCTGCAGAGATTCTCCACTTAGTGATTTGGGTTAAACAGATTAAGGACATGCAAATAGTTTGGAACTATAATAGATCATTCTGAATCACAGCAGTGGCATGGAGACATTACTGGGTAATCTCTTGGAAAAATATAAAATCAGGATGACTAATCCACCAAAAGAAAATCCCTTCCTTTCACATTTGCTGTCTTACAGGGGTTCAGAAAATTCTTCCAACCTAGGCACGAAGGGCAACACTTCAATCTTAAGTATTCTCCTTGTACAGGAAATGGTGTAAGAACATCAGTATATAAATAATTGCTGCTTGAAATGGAAAAATAAAATCAAATAAAAAAGGATGCAAAAAAGAGAAAATTGTCCAAAGGTAGCAGTCCACCCCCTCACAGCTGAAAATTACTCATCAGTCGTTAATGTGAGTGTACTGATCTCGAGCTGAGTCAGCCATCACCCTGGCTGCAGTGAAGCAGAATTTAATTCCTTCATCTTTTCATTACAGGGCTTTTACTTCATGCATCAGTACGAGAGGGGAAAGACCAATGCTTTGCAGCAGGAATTCCATCCAGCTTGACTCTGGAACAATTTGGTTCCAAGTGAATCAATTACTCTCAGTAAAAACAAGAGGAATTCCTTCCTTGCCAATTTTCTACCAAAAATTCTCCAGAGAGATGAAGGAAGAACAGGAATGTTTATTTTTATATCTGCCTCACATTCTCTGGAATCTAGCTGCCCTAATTCATTAATATATGTTTTGCTCCCTCTGTCCCATGTTTAAAGGCAAATGCTTAAAATAGAACAAATAGAATGAAGTATTAAAATTCCTCAACAATTCCTAATTCCCTAGTTTTTACAAAAATTGGTATTTTTTTAATGTGTTAAGTATGTATAAGCCTAATGCAGTAATAAACATGCCTTCAGTAATAAACATTCTCATAATGTAACTGGAAAAAGAGGCCCGTGCAATTAAATCATATAATTGTCATAAAGAGCTCTATTTATTGGCAGATGTAAAAAAATTGCAAATAACTTTACGCATGCATGCACTGCGTCTCTGGCTCTGCGGGGCCTCCTCGCGGCACGGGCTCTCTCTAGCTGTGGCGCGCAGCCTGCCCTCTGGCTGTGTGCAGGGGCTTCTCGCTGCACTGGCTTCCCTTGTTTTGAAGCCACCAGGAAAGCCCAGCAGACACAAACTTTAATAGGATTAACCGCCTCCTGAATTTGTCTATCTGAGCTTTTTTACTTGACTTCTTAAAGATGAATTAAAACTTTAAAGTAGATTTTTCTCAAACCACCCTTCCCTTCACTTATTCATCTTTTCTGCTGTGTCTTCACATTTCTCCCTTCTCTTCATTTGCCTAGATGTTATTTACGATAACATATTGTTATCATACTCTCCTGCTCCAGTTTCCTGCACATGGCTTCAAAACATGCCTATATTTTCCCCTTCTACTTTCACTGATTAGTTTGAAAAAACATGTTTCTGAAGCTTTTCTCTTGCTATACTATAAAATATCAACCAGTGGGTAAACATAATTAGATACAGTATTCTGTAGGTAATTTATGTGGATCGTTCAATAGAAAATTTTAATATTTTAAAACAAATATTGTAGGAAGGTACTTGCCCACAGTCCCTTCTGTGCCATCCGTTTCCTTTGGAATGTAATGTGCAGAAAGATCACTCTGAAGCACTTCGTCTGATGTGGCTCTGGCCAGAGCAGCAGCCAAAAAGGAAGGGCAGTTACTGAAAGAAAACAATAAATGACTATTCAGCAAGAATTAGAAACATCCCATTTAAAATTATTACTAATTACTTTACCATTAACATATTGTTTCAAAACAAAATTATACCTTTAAACGACATTCGATGCACATTTCTTGAGAGGATATCATATGCCTCGCACTTTGCCAAGGCACTGGGTGTATAGTGGTGAATTAACACAGACATGGCCCCTGACCTGGTGGGGCTTACAGTCTGGTTAGGGAGACAGATGATGAATAAGCAAACAAATAGGTTATAATTTTGAGTTGGAATAACTTTTATAAGGGAAACAAATAGGATAGAGAGCATTAAAGAGAAATACTTACTTAGAATAGTCAGGAATGCCTTGCCTTAAAGGAGAGAAAGACTCAGTTGTATGGGGGTGGGATTTGGGGACAGTATTCCAGGCAGAGAAAACAGCATGTGTGCAGACCCTTTCTGAGAGCAAGGCATGTCTGAGGAACCGGAAGAAGCCCAGAAAGATGAAATATAGCAGGTAAGGGGGAGAGTGGTGAGGAAGGTCAGAGGAGTGGGAACAGACCAGTTATATGGATCTCTTGGATGGTAAGGAATTTGGATTTTACTCAAAATGCAGGGGGAAGCCACTGATGATTGTAAGCAAGAGAGGGTCATAATCAGATATGTTAAATAAAATATTACGTTGACTGCTGTGTCACAGGGAACTGGCAGGGAACAGGAATGAAGGAGAGCAATCAATAAGGAGACTGTTGTAATCCAGATGAGATTCTTTAAAAAGTGATTAATTTTAGAGAAAAAAAATCTAGAATTTGATTATTACTGTATGCAGAGGTGAGAGAGAGAGAAAAGAATCAGCCTGGGTTTTGGCCTGTACCACTAGGTGAATGGTGACATCATTCATCTAGATGGAGAAAACAGGAAAAGACAGATACGTGGAGGAAAGGGGTGAAGGAGAAAAGGAGAATTCATTTTAGCCATGTTACGTTGGAAAAAATCTCCGCAATATCCTAGTGACGGTGTCAAATGGTTAATTATACATTTTAGTGTGGATCTAAGAGATGTAAGGAAATTTGGAAGTCATGAGTATATGGATGGCATCTAAAACTAGAGAGATACAGGGGAATTCCCTGGTGGTCCAGTACTTCCACTGCAGGGGGCAGAGGTTTCTTTCCTGGGTGGGGAGCTAAAGATCTCACAAGCTGTGCAGTGTAGCTTTAAAAAAAATTTTTTTTAAAAACTATGGAAACAGAATAGATCACACAGAGAAAGCAAAAAGAGAGAACTGCTACGGACCAGTGACTTCTATGTGCCTCTGTTTTCCCCCTTTGGAAACAGTACCTCCCCAATATACCCACTGTATGTTGGGTAGTGGCAGGGAAGGGGTAAATAATATGCCTCTATAGTCCCTAGGTATCCTAATCAAATAGAACTATACTCAGGGAGCTGTCATCAAGAAATTATACCCAAGGACTCTCATCTGGACCTGACTTCACTGAGATTCTGAATCTGAGTCTGATGCCATGAAGGGATGACATTTTGGGAGACTCTGAGGGGATGAATTATGTGGCCAGAACAGACTGTGGCAAATCGTTTTTCTAAAAAAGATCATGGCAATATTTCTGGTGCTACATGCTCTTTAAGAACCTTACCATTACACATGAAAGTGAATGAGCCTTTGATGAAAAAGTAAGTGGCAAAAGTGATGCTGTGCGGCTTCTGAGGTTTGGTCATAAAAGGCTGCATGACTTTCCCTGGCTTTCTTGTCTCTCTTCCTTCACTTTCTCCTTTTCCTCCCCCTCCTCCTCCTCCCTTCCCCCTGGGACACAGACAGGTTCATGTGGGTGTTAGGTGAGGCTTCCAGTCAAGAGCTGTTATTATCAACTGCTTGACATGGTAACAGCACAGAACCTTCAGAAGATACCAGTACCAGCCTGAATCTTCCAGCTGAGGCCCCAGACATTATGGAACGGAGAAAGCTGACTCTGCTTTGTCCAGTCTTATGCTCAAAGAAACTATGAGAATAATTGTTTCATGACGCTAATTTCTGTGCTAATTTGTTACACAGCCATAATAACTGAAAACTCAACATTTAGAAGCTTAGTGGAAGATAAGGAACCTATAAACACTGAAAAAAGATAGCAAGATAAGTAAAAGGCAAACCAAAGGAGTAGAATATCTGAGTGAAGGAATAGTCAATTGCATCAATACTACTGACAAGTATAAGGGAAAATTAGATACTGAATTTAATAACATGTAAATAGATCATCACTGACTGGGTGCCAAGACAATTCAATGGGGGAAAAACAGTCTTTTCTACAAATGGTGCTGGAACAATTGTGATATTCACACACCAAATAATCAATTTAGCCTCTTTCTTTACACCATATACAAAAATTTATTCAAAATGGATCACGACCTAAATGAAGTGTTAAACTATTAAAATCTTAAAAGAAAGCATAGGGGACTTCCCTGGTGGCACTATGGAAAAGAACCTGCCTGCCAATGCAGGGGACACAGGTTCGATTCCTAGTCCAGGAAGATTCCACATGCCTCGGAGCAAGTAAGACTGGGTGCCACAACTACCGAGCCAGCACTTCAGAGCCTGAGCCTGGCCACAAGAGAAGCCTCAGCGCCACAACTAGAGAGTAGCCCCCACTCACCACAACTAGAGAGAGCCCTTGCACAGCAGTGAAGGTCCAGTGCAACCACAAATAAATGAAATTATTTTTTTAAAAAAAGCATAGGAGTATAAGTTCATGGCCTTGGATCAGGCAATGGTTTCCCTAAATATGACACCAAAATTACAAGCAACAAAAGAAAAAAATGAGTAAATTGAACTGTATCAAAATTTAAAACTTTCATGCCACAAATCAAGAAAGTGAAAAGACAACTCACACAACAGTAGAAATATCTGTGAATCACATAGCTGAAGAGGAGCTGGCATTCAAAATATGTAAAGAACTCTTTTAACTTAATAATAAAAAAGACAATGCTATTTTCAAATGGGCAAAGGACCTGAATAGTACTGCTCCAAAGAAGATATACAAATGGCCAATAAACACATGAAAAAATGCTCAACCTCATTAGTTGTTAGGGAAATGCTAATCAAAACCACAATGAACACTGGATTCACTGCAATACTGGTTACAATAGCCAAGACATAGAAGCAACCTAAATGTCCATCAACAGAGGAATGGATAAAGATGTGGTACAATGGAATATTACTCAGCCATTTAAAATAATGAAATAATGCCATTTGTAGCAACATGGATGGACCCAAAAAGTGCCATACTGAGGTGAAGTAAATCAGAGAAGGAAAAATATCATATGATATTTTTGGCATCTGAAAAGAAAATATACAAATGAACTTACTTACAAAGCAGAAAGAGACTTATAAATTTATGGTTGCCAAGGGGAAGGGATAGTTAGGGACTTTAGAAAAGTCATGTACACACTGTTATATTAAAATGGAGAACCAACAAAAAACCATTGTATAGGACTCTGCTCAATGTTCTGTGCCAGCCTGGATGGGAGGGGAGCTTCAGGGAGAATGGGTACATGGATATGTATGACTAAGTCCCTTCACTGTTCACCTGAACTACCACAACATTGTTAATCGGCTATATCCCAATACAAAATAAAAAGCTTAAAAATAAAACCTATCACTAAAGGTTAATAAACACACAAAAATAACCACAATGAGATACCATTTCAACCCACATGACGACGATCATTAAAAAGGCAGATAATGAAACAAGTATTGACAACTATGTGGAAAAATCGGGAACTCTCGTATATTTTTGGTAGGAATGTAAAATGATGCAGGTGCTTTTGGCAGTTCTTAAAATGATAAACATAAAGTTACTAAATGGACCAGCAATGTCACTCATTATTCAAAATATGTAAAGAACTCTTTTAACTTAATAATAAAAAAGACAATGCTATTTTCAAATGGGCAAAGGACCTGAATAGTACTGCTCCAAAGAAGATATACAAATGGCCAATAAACACATGAAAAAATGCTCAACCTCATTAGTTGTTAGGGAAATGCTAATCAAAACCACAATGAACACTGGATTCACTGCAATACTGGTTACAATAGCCAAGACATAGAAGCAACCTAAATGTCCATCAACAGAGGAATGGATAAAGATGTGGTACAATGGAATATTACTCAGCCATTTAAAATAATGAAATAATGCCATTTGTAGCAACATGGATGGACCCAAAAAGTGCCATACTGAGGTGAAGTAAATCAGAGAAGGAAAAATATCATATGATATTTTTGGCATCTGAAAAGAAAATATACAAATGAACTTACTTACAAAGCAGAAAGAGACTTATAAATTTATGGTTGCCAAGGGGAAGGGATAGTTAGGGACTTTAGAAAAGTCATGTACACACTGTTATATTAAAATGGAGAACCAACAAAAAACCATTGTATAGGACTCTGCTCAATGTTCTGTGCCAGCCTGGATGGGAGGGGAGCTTCAGGGAGAATGGGTACATGGATATGTATGACTAAGTCCCTTCACTGTTCACCTGAACTACCACAACATTGTTAATCTGCTATATCCCAATACAAAATAAAAAGCTTAAAAATAAAACCTATCACTAAAGGTTAATAAACACACAAAAATAACCACAATGAGATACCATTTCAACCCACATGACGACGATCATTAAAAAGGCAGATAATGAAACAAGTATTGACAACTATGTGGAAAAATCGGGAACTCTCGTATATTTTTGGTAGGAATGTAAAATGATGCAGGTGCTTTTGGCAGTTCTTAAAATGATAAACATAAAGTTACTAAATGGACCAGCAATGTCACTCATAGGTATATATCCAAAAGGAATGAAAATAAGGCCTTCCCTGGTGGTCCATGGCTAAGATTCCATGCTCCCAGTGCAGGGGGCCCGGGTTTGATACCTGGTTAAGGAACTACATCTCACATGCCATATTAAAGATTCTGCACGCCATAATGAAGAACAGAGACCCCATGTGCTCCAACTAAGACCCACCAGTGCAGCCAAATAAATAAATATTACCCCCCTAAAAACCCCAAAGAAATGAAAATACACATCTACACAAAAACTTGTACATGAATGTTCGTAACAGTATTACTCATAATAGCCAAAAGCATAAACAACTAAATGTTCATCAACCTATTATGGATAAATAAAATAGGTAGTATATTCATCAGTCAGAAGAGAATGAAGTATTAGTATATGTATAGTATTAATACAATGTAGATGAAAACATTACAGGAAATGACAGAACCTGGTCACAAAAAACCACATATTGTAATATTCCATTATATGAAAAGTTCAGAATTGACAAATCTACAGAAACAGTAGAGCAGTGGTGGCCTAGGGCTGAGGACGAGGTGAGAGGGGAACTACTGCGAATGGGTAGGGGTTTCTTTTGGGGGTGATAAAAATGTTCTAGGGACTTCCCTGGTGGTCCAGTGGTTAGGAACTGGAGCCTTCCAATGCAGAGAACGAAGATTCAAACCCGGGTCAGGGAACTACGATACCACATGCTGCAGTGCAATTCAGTCTCTGTGTTGCAACTACCGAGCCCGAGTGCACTAGAGACCCGACGCACCGCAACTAAGATCGACTCAACGCAGCCAGAGTGGTTTCAGTATATTCGAATGGTTTAACCATCACTCTAACCTATGGTTTTAGAACAGCTGAAAAAATATTTATTCAAATACATAAATACAGTCTTAATATTCAAAATCTTAGATTATAGTGATGGTTAAACCATTCTGAATATACTAAAACCACTGAATCGTATACTTTAAATGAATAACTTTCATGGTGTGTGAATTACACCTCAATAAAGACATTTGGAAAAATCACTGACTTTGTTAAGAACCACTGAATAGTAGAAGTGAAAATCAGATTAGAATGGGTTAGTAAGGGAGGGGCAAGGAGGTGTGACAATGGAGGGAATGGGGTGGTAACTTAAAGAGGACCTGGGCCAGGGGAAGTCTGCTGTTTTAGAGTGCTGTGGAATATGACTGCATACTAAATGAAGTCATCCAAAATGAAAGACTGAGATACTGTGGGAGAGAGGGCGTGACCAAAGGAGCAAAGCTCTCGAGAAGGCAAGAACGGACGAGGTGCAATCCAGACATGGAAACCCTGACCTGATAGAATGTGGCACATTTTCTTAACTGGAAAAGGAAAGAAGAAAACAGATACAGATGCAGGTAGGTTTCTAGATTTCTTAGTAGGAAAATAAGAGAATTCCCACCTAATGGCTTGATTCCACCATAACTTACTGAGGCTTACAGTGTGGGAGGCACTGTTCGTGCTCAGGATATACATAACCAAAAAGGGCAGAACTCCCTAGCTTTGGAGCTTACGTTCTAGAGAGTGATTTCTCAATGAAGTATGAGGCTAGATCAGTAGTTCTCAAACTGTTGCATGGATCAGAATCACCTCCAGGGCTTGTTAAAATACAGATTTGGGGGCCCCATCCTCAGTTTCTGACTCAGGAGGCCTGGAGCAGGGCTTGAGGATTTTCTTCTCTAACATGTTGTGGTGCTGGAGAAGACTCTTGGAGAGTCCCTAGAACAGCAAGAAGATCAAACCAGTCAATCCTGAAGGAAATCAACCCTGAATATCCACCAGGACTGATGCTAAAGCTCCAATACTTGGCCACCATGAGAAGAGTTGACTCATTGGAAAAGATCCTGATGGTGGGAAAGACTAAAGGCAGGAGAAAGGGAGAACAGAGGGTGAGGTGGCTGGATGGCATCACCGACTCAATGGACATGAGTTTGAGCCAGCTCTGGGAGATGGTGACAGACAGGGAGCCTGGTGTGCTGCTGCATATGAGGTCACAGAGTCGGACACGACTTGGTGACTAAACAGCAGCAGCATGTTCCCAGCTGATGCTTACGCTGCTAGTCTGGAAACCACACTCTGAGAACCACTAGGTTAGATCATCAACTGAGTGGTGACAGCAGAAAGCATGTAGGGAGAAGGGATGAAGAGAAAGTAAATGTGAAATACTTCACACTTATTCAACAGTGCTGAGACTGTTTGAAGTTTGAGACACTTTTAAAATTAAATCAGTCCTTCTGCTTCTATAATCATAGAATAGGTAATTTCTCTACCTGTGTTCACGTGCCATATATAACATGTGTGGGTAAAAAGAACTCTAGTTCATCAAGATTTGAAGTTTTGCAAGGTGAGTACTATTAAGCACAGATATGCAAGTTGAGCAACTTTTAAAGGATATGATTACAATGTTAGACCATGGCCTTTAGGTTGGCTAAGAAAGAAAAGAAAAAATATGACTTATAGATCAATGTGGTCCAAATGCAATTAAAGAATTGTAGTGGGAATACTTGGACACATAATCTAAAAGGAAAGAATGCTGTAGTCTGAGAACAAGATACTTGCATGTATGATTTTGGAGCTGGTGCAATTTTTATAACAAGGTTTAGGTGGGACCAAGAAAGTGAGTGGCTTAGAAATAGACAATATAGCAAAGTTCACATCCTAAGTCCCCAAGAGTCCCCAAGAACAACTTTGAAAATTTTATCATTCGTCAGTATTTTTCAAATTGTAGATTATGATCCATTAGTGAGTAATTATTCAACTTATGAATTGTGAGCCACAGTTTTTTTAAAAAAAGGAAATAGAATAAGGTACAGAAGGTAAGGCTATGTATTCCAGAATATATTAGGGAAGTATATACCGAATCCTGATTATGATGAAAAAAATTGAAAGTTACTGTGTTGTAACAATTATGAAATAAATTGATGACTTTCCCTGAAACACACATGCTTTTTAAACAGTATTACCAATTATCCTTTCACGCTTATCTGATTTTTCTTGATGAGTCAAATCTTCTTTCACAGACCTAAACTCTTTGTCGGCATTGCTTGCTTGCCTTTACCTTTCATCATGCTTTAGTTTGATTAACTGGACTCATTTAGACATTTTGCCTAAATGGACTCTTATGATATTTATAACATTTACTTGGTCCCTTGGCTATCTTAAAATTTATGTTTTAAAAAATCTGAAAATCTTGATTGCAATCATTTCCTAGAGTTCACCCCAAAAGGATATCTTTTTTTAATAGTTATTAAGCTATCTGGATCTTGGTTCACTAAAGGTAAGAATGTGAAAACTTCATAGAATAAGGCAAGAACCATTAGTCTCATTTATGTGTCACCTGCAATACATTTTTAGACACAGTTAATGCAATTTTTTACTTTTTGTCAGACAGAATGAAAATATTTTCAGTGAAGTAGGGAAGAAGATTAGCTGACTAATACCTAGATATAAAACATCAAGCTAGACACCTCACCCACATCAGCTATTCCGACATGTCAAAAAGCTGTAACACTTAGCATGAATAAGTTCTTATGGTTTTGATTCTGAAATCAGAGTGATTATTTCTGAAAAATCAGAATTGTGAATATATTTTAAAATATAGTCACATCAGAGAAAATCTGATCAACTCAAATAAAAGCTTATCATTAAAGCCTGTCATCTTTAAGAGAACTACCAAGAGCAACTAATATGATAACAACATAGCAAACCCACGTTTCCTTATACAATATTTGAAAGAACCAAACACAGAAGGCTTTAGAATTTTAAAGTCTGGCAAATGTATTATATAGGAAATAACAGAGGAAGGCCAATAATCAAGGCAGTCTGGGGAACTGGGTTTTCAAATGTTATTAAGTTGAGACATTGCTGAAGAAAAGCATGGTTAGAAAATTTGTAACTTTTGCAGTGTGTGTCATTTTGGGGGACTGGCTCTTTTAAAATCAAATTAATCTTAAGGCCCTTCAGATCCAGTCAAAGAACACTATTTGGCTATTTTAAAAGTTAATTGATTAATTAGAGTGTGTCGGGTCTTGCTCTCAGCTTGCAGCATCTTTCACTGTGGTGTGTGTGGCGCATGGGCTTAGCTGCTCCATAGCACGTGAGCTCTTAGTTCTCCAACCAGGGACTGAACCTGTGTCCCTTGCACTGCAAGGTGGATTCTTAACCACTGGACAACCAGGGAAGTTCTCTCTTTTGCTATCTACTTATATTAACAGATATTTCTCAAGTGCTTACCATTTCTATCTCAATCAATTCACATCCTGCAAACAAAGGAAATATGTCTTCATACATTTCAATTTATTACTTTCTTGTTCTGAGAATCAAAGTACAAACTTATTCACAGATCAAAATAAAATCCTTTCTATTTTATGTCTAAATCATTTACAAGATATATGCATTATCACTTTTTGAACAATGTTTAAATATCATAAATTAGGGGTCTGGTTAATTTTTAAGCTTAATCACATACATAATTTCAATTCATGGGAATTCTCAAGAGGTCCAGGGGACCTCGTGCTCCACTGTTAAGGGCAAAGTTGAGGGCCTGGTTTCAGTCCCTGGTCAGGGAACTAGGATCTGCAGAGGATGTGAATTGGCAACAAACAAGAAAAAGAAGGAAAAAGTTTCAATTCATTGAAGTTATTTGTCAATCAATCAATACATGAATGCATATTTGGATTTCTCTGTGTACTGACTTTTTCAACATTATGTATTGTGAAGCAGAAATCCAGCTCTATTAAGTTTCATAAACTGAACTCTGTAAACAAAGCTTTAAATAGCTCAGTTGGTAAAGAATCCACCTGCAATTCAGGAGCCCCTGGT
>SJYC01012574.1:0-18019 GCA_006408675.1 Madoqua kirkii | reverse complement strand
AAACACAAGCACAAAGTATTCTGGCAGCACAATTAATTGGTTGTAGTCTCTAAGGGTATTAAAGCACAAAGTATTCTGGCAGCACAATTAATTGGTTGTAGTCTCTAAGGGTATTAATATTTGTGGTTTTTATTATAACTTTTATATAGCACATTTAAAAACCAAAAATACATATACAAGCATATATAAATATATTTTTAAAGTATACAAAAATCAAAAATATAAAAGGATATAATAAGAAGTAGCAGTGTTTTTCCCTCCTCTTTTAGTTTTATTCACCAGAGACATCCTAGATGTAATTCACATGTCCCATCAATAGGGAACTGGTTAAATACAATCCATTAAAAGCTCCATGGCATGGCCAAAGGAAAAAAAAAAAAGCTATTAAAAAGAATAAGGAAAATCCATATATTCTGCTGGAAATATGTCCAAGATACACTGTTAAGGAAAAGCAGCAAGTAAGAGAACAGTATTAGGAATTTAAAAAGGCATTTAGATGATGACACACACACACTCAGATAGCACTAGTAGGAAATGCAATTTCATTTTTCTGTATTATCTGAACTTGTAATCACAACATAGCATTTCTTTTAGAAATAAAATTAATAAATCAATGGTGTAATGAACAGGAAGCCTGACAGTTTCCATTGTATGTGCTATTTAGAAGTGCTTGGTAACATAGTTGCTAGCGTTTGCAAATCATCTTGAAGAATCAATCCAATCATGTCTTATATCTCAGTTACTGCAAAAGCCAACGTTTTCCAGGTAATCTCTTATATCACAGTCTCTCATCTCCATTAAATTCTGTATGTCCCTTAAAATAACCCAGACTCATATCCTTCCTCTTCAACCTCCCCAACTCTTCCACTGTGCTCTCTGGAGCTAAATATCTATCATCTACAAACCTCCATCTTCAGGGTCTTCGCTAAGTTACCTTACCGATGCTTGACTCCCTTGAAGATACTGTTTTCCTTGAGCCTTCCCAAGCAGTGTCAGTATTTTCTTTCATTCCTTAATCATGGGCGTAGAGACAGATTACATGTCTTTCTTGCTCCTCACTGCCACCTACCTTCTTCTCCCTAAACCCTTTAAAACTAGGCTATTGGACTATTTCATTCACTACCCACCACCGTTGCAAAACCAATACAGTATTGTAAAGTAAAAAACATAAAAAATAAAGAGCAAAAAAAAAAAAGAGTCTTCAGAAGACCTGCACATCATATGGTCTCATTATTCAAATATTTAGCACCTACCTTACTGTCCTGCCACCACAGCTCTTACAAAGTTTTAGTGATTTCAGTGTCTACACAGATGATCTTCCCAACATTCAGAGGTGATGGACCTCCTCACCTCCAATGATCTTGTCCTCCATTTCAAATCAGTCCCATGATCATCCCCTAAGGCCATGTCACTACTAATAACCTTCCAAATATTCATTTCAAGCATCTCACTCTTCACCTACCAGCTCCTATCTTTTCAACTCACCCCCTATAGAATATGGACTTCAATAATTAAAACTCCACCAGGACCTTTAACCAATGCTCCCTACAAGCCTCACTACCATCCTTTCTTGGTCCATCATTATAATAACCCCCTTGCATAGATTCTCAAATCACTTATCCCACTGCCAAACTCACTTTGTAAATTCCTAGTTAACACCAACTCTCTTCTTATTCCAGCTGAATGTGACAAAAGTAAAAGTCAAACATACTGACTCATCTTCCTTTAATTCATGACCACTAATTTTAAGAAAGCGCTTAACGCTGCTTATCAACTTACTGTATATTTTCTAGATCAGGTTACATTCTCTTCCTTCCCTCTCCTCATTCTCACTGAGAAAAGAAAAACAATTAGAACTTGCATAAGTTCCCTTCATTAAAGTTGCCAACCTATATATATACACCTGTAGACATAAGCTCTTCCTCTTTATTACAATGATAAAACTATCCATGCTCCTATAAAAGGCCATCTCTTCCACTTATCTACCAGATTCCATCCCATATAAACCACCAAGGATATTACACCAGCAACTGTATTCTCTCTCACGTTACCAAACTTTTCGCTCTCTATAAATCAGTCCTCAAAGTATAAAGTACCTCCAATGTAAAGTTCAAGTTTCTTGACCAGCATGTCACCTTCCCAATGTCCCATTTCTCTTCTGCCTGTTAAAACCAAATTTGAAAGAGCAATCTCTACTTGCTGCCTCTGCTTTCTCTAATCCCACTGTCTCGTAAGAAACATTTACTTGTGTTAAAATACATAACAAAAATTTACCTTTTTAAGTGTACAGTTCACTGGTATTAAATATATTCACAATGTTGTGTGATCATCACCACCATCTACCTCCAGAGCTCTTCTCTCCTTGTAAAACTGAAACTCTACACTCACACAGCTACCCATAACAAATCTCCTATCTCCCCATTCCCTCCTCCCCCAGCCTTTGGAAACCACTATTCCACTTTCAGTCTCTGTAATTTTGACTATACTAAGTACTTCATATAAAGGAAATCATACAGTATTTGCCTTTTTGTCCTTGACATTTCACTTAGCATAATGTCCTCAAGATTCATCCATGCTGTCGCATATTACAATTTCATTCCTTTTTGAGGCTGAACAATACTCCATTGTACATCATATTTTGCTTCTGCATTCATCTGTTGGGGAAGCCAAGGTCTTTTACTCTGTGGATCAAGAAACTGAGGAAAATTCTTCAGGAGATGGGAATGCCAGACCTCCTGACATGCCTCCTGAGAAATCTGTTTGCAGGTCAGGAAGCAACAGTTAGAACTGGACATGGAACAACAGACTGGTTGCCAATAGGGAAAGGAATACATCAAGGCTGTATATTGTCACCCTGCTTATTGAACTCGTATGCAGAGTACATCATGTGAAACGCTGGGCTAGATGAAGCACAAGCTGGAATGAAGATTGCTGGGAGAAATATCAATAACCTCAGATATGCAGATGACACCACTCTTAGTGAAGAAGTGAAGAAGAACTAAAGAGCCTCTTGATGAAAGTGAAAGAAGAGAGTGAAAAAGTTGGCTTAAAGCTCAATATTCAGAAAACTAAGATCATGGCATCTGGTCCCATCACTTCCTGACAAATAGATGGGGAAACAATGGAAACCGTGAGAGACTTTATTTATGGGGGCTCCAAAATCACTGCAGATGGTGACTGCAGACATGAAATTAAAAGACGCTTGCTCCTTAGAAGAAAAGTTATGACACACCTACACAGCATATTAAAAAGCAGAGACGTTACTTTGCCAACAAAGGTCCATCTAGTCACAGCTATGGCTTTTCCAGTAGTCATATATGGATGTGAGAGTTGGGACTATAAAGAAAGCTGAGTGCCAAAGAATTGATGTTTTTGAACTGTGGGGTTAGAGAAGACTCTTGAGAGTCCCTTGAACTGCAAGGAGATCCAACCAGCCCATCCTAAAGGAAATCAGTCCTGAATATTAATTGGAAGGACTGATGCTGAAGCTGAAACTCTAATACTTTGGCCATCTGACGTGAAGAACTGACTCATATGAAAAGACCTTGATGCTGGGAAGGATTGAAGGTGGGAAGAGAAGGGGACAACAGCGGATGAGATGGTTGGATGGCATCACTGACTCAATGGACGTGTGTTTGAATAAACTCAGCAAGTTGGTGATGAGTGGGAGGCCTGGTGTGCTGCAGTCCATGGGGTCACAAAGAATCAGACACGACTGAACTCTGTTGATGGACACTTAAGTGTATTTCCATTTTAATTATTGTGCAAAATGCAACTATAAACACAGGTGTATAAATAAAGTCTCTTTGAGACTTTGCTCTCAATTTTCTCAGGTAATTCTAACCTGGTAATTCTATTTTTAATTTTTTGAAGAGTATCATACTGTTTTCACAGCAGTTGTACCATATTATGTTCTTATGAGCAAAGTACAAGGGTTCCAATTTCTCCATATTCTCATCAACACCTGTCATTTTCTGTTTTCTTTTCTAGAGGAGCCATCCTAATGAGTGTGAGGTTGTATCTCATTATATTTCCAATTTGCAAGGAAAGATAATAAAGCCTTAAGTGAGTAATGCAAAGAAATAGAGGAAAACAACAGAAGGAGAAAGATTAGAGATTTCTTCAAGAAAATTAGAGATACAAAGGCAATATTTCATGCAAAGACAGGCACAATAAAGGACAGAAATGGTATGGAACTACCAAAAGCAGAAGATAATAAGAGATGGCAAGAATACACAGAATTTATTGGAAAAAAAAAAAAGATGTTAATGAACCAGATAACGACAATGGTGTGATCACTCACCTACAGCCACATATCCTGGAGTGTGAAGTCAAGTGGGCCTTAGGAAGCATTACTACCAACAAAGCTAGTGGAGGTGATGGAATTCCAGCTGTGCTATTTCAGATTCTAAAAGATGATGCTGACAAAGTACTGCACTCAATATGCCAGCAAATTTGGAAAACTCAGCAGTGGCCATAGGACTGGAAAAGGTTCAGTTTTCATTCCAATCCCAAAGAAGGGCAATGCCGAAGAATGTTCAAACTACCATACAGTTGTACTCATTTCACAAGCTAGCAAGGTAATGTTCAAAATCCTTCAAGCTAGGGTTCAATAATACATGAACTAAGGACTTTCAGATGTTCAAGCTGGATTATAAAAGGCAGAGGAATTAGAGATCAAATTGCCAACATCTTTTGAATCATAGAAAAAGCAAGGAAATTCCAACAAAACATCTACTTCTGCTTCATTGACAGTGCTAAACCCTTTGACTGTATGGATCACAACAAACTGGGAAATTCTTCAAGAGATGGGAACAGCAGACCACCTTACCTGCCTCCTGAAAAGCCTGTATACAAGTTAAGAAACAACAGTTAGAACTGGAAATGGAACAATGGACTGGTTCAAAATTGGGAAAGGAGTAGGTCAAGGCTGTATACTGTCACTCGGCTTATTTAACTTGCAGAAATGCCAGATGGGATGAAGCACAAGCCAGAATCAGGACTGCCAGAAGAAATATCAATAACCTCAGATATGCAGATGACACCACCCTTATGGCAGAGCGCGAAAAAAAACTAAAGAGCCTCTTGATGAAAGTGAAAGAGGAGAGTGAAAAAGCTGGCTTGAAACTCAACATTCAAAAAGCTAAGATCATAGCATCCCGTCCCATCAATTCATGGCAAATAGATGGGGAAACAGTGGAAACAGTAGCAGACTTTATTTTATTTTGGAGGGCTCCAAAATCACTGCAGATGGTGACTGCAGCCTTGAAATTAAAAGATGCCTGCTCCTTGGAAGTAAAGTTATGACAAACCTAGATAGCATATTAAAAAGCAAAGACATCACTTTGCTGACAAAGTTCCATCTAGTCAAAGCTATGGCTTTCCAGTAGTCCTGTATGGATGTGTCTTCCCTGGTGGCTCAGAGGCTAAAGCATCTGCCTGCAATGTGGGAAACCTGGGTTCGATCCCTGCATTGGGAAGATCCCCTGGAGAAGGAAATGGCAAGCCACTCTGGTTCTCTTCCCTGGAAAATCCCATGGATGGAGAAACCTGGTAGGCTACAGTCCATAGGGTCACAAAGAGTTGGGCATGACTTAGCAACTTCACTTCACTTGTATGGATGTGAGAGTTGGACCATAAAGAAAGCTGAGTGTCAAGAATTGATGCTTTTGAACTGTGATGCTGGAGAAGCCTCTTTGAGATCCCTTGGAAAGCAAGGAGATCCAAGCAGTCGATCCTAAAGGATATCAACCTTGAATATTCACTGGAAGGACTGATGTTGAAGCTCCAATACTATGGCCACCTGATGCAAACAGCTAATTCATTGGAAATGAGGAGAAGGGGACGACAGAGGATGAGATGGTTGGATGGCATCATCCACTCAATGGACACGAGTTTGAGCAAGCTCCAGGAGATAGTGAATGACAGGGAGGTCTGGCATGCTACATACAGTTCACGGGGTTACAAATAGTCGGACATAACTGAGAAACTGAATACAGCAATTAGTGATGCTGAGCATCTTCTCACTGCTTATTGGTTATTTCCGTATCTCCTCTGAAGAAATGTCTATTCAAAGCCTTTGTTCCTTTGATAATTGGATTTGTTTTTTTTGATGTTGTGTTTTAGGTGTTCTCTATATATTCTGGATATTAAGCCCTGATTACAAATATTTTCTTCTCCTCTGTGGGTTGCTTTAACTGCTTTAAACATTTTTTTATTTTATATTGGAGCATCACTGATTAACATTGTTGTGTTATTTTCAGGTGTACAGCAAAGTGATTCCATTATACAAATGTCCCATCCTTTTTCAAATTCTTTTCCCATTTAGGTTATTACAGAATATTGAGCAGAGTTTCCTGTGCTATACAGTAGGTCCTTGTTGGTTATCTATTTTAAAATATAGTAATATGTACATGTCACTCTCAAACTCCCAATCTATCTCTCCTCCCATCCTTCACCTAACCCTGAGAGCCACAAGTTCGTTCTCTAAGTCTGTGAGTCTGTTTCTGTTTTATAAACAGATTCATTTGTATCATTTTTAGAAGATTCTGCATATGAGCAATATTATATATTTGTCTTTCTCTGTCTTACCTTACTTAGTTATAATCTCCAGGCTGACCCATGCAGTTGCAAATGTCATTATTTCATTCTTTTTATGGCTGAATAGTAGTCCACTGTACACCTGTATGACATCTTTTTTATCCATACATGTTTATGGACACTTAGGTTGCTTACTGGTGGCTCAGCTGGTTAAAGAATCCACCTGCAATGCAGGAGACCTGAGTTTGATCCCTGGGTTGCGAAGATCCCCTGGAGAAGGGAACGGGGCTACCCACTCTAGTATTATGGCCTGTATAATCCATGGGGTCACAAAGAGTCAGCTATGACTGAGCGACTTTCATTTTACATACCTTGGCTATTGTAAACAGTGCTCACTGGAGTGCATATATCTTTTTAATATAAATTTATTTTAATTGAAGGTTAATTACTTTACAGTATTGTATTGGTTTTGCCATACATCAACATGAATCTGCCACAGGCATACACATGTTCCTCATCCTGAATCCCCCTCCCTTCTCCCTCCCCGTACCATCCCTCTGGGTTGTTTTAGTGCACCAGTCCCAAGCATCCAGTATCCTGCATCAAACCTAGACTGGCAATTTGTTGCATATATGATATTATACATGTTTCAATGTCATTCTCCCAAATCATCCCACCCTCTCTCTCTCCCACAGAGTCCAAAAAACTGTTCTATACATCTGTGTCTCTTTTGCTGTCTTGCACACAGGGTTATTGTTACCATCTTTCTAAACTCCATATATGTGTGTTAGTATACTATATTGGTGTTTTTCTTTCTGGCTTACTTCACTCTGTTTAATAGGCTCCAGTTTCATCCACCTCATTAGAACTGATTCAAATGTATTCTTTTTAATGGTTGAGTAATACTCCATTGTGTATATGTACCACAGCTTTCTTATCCATTCGTCTGCTGATGGACATCTAGGTTGCTTCCATGTCCTGGCTATTAGAAACAGTGCTGGGATGAACATTGGGGTACATGGGTCTCTTTCAATTCTGGTTTCCTCAGTGTGTATGCCCAGCAGTGGGATTGCTGGGTCATAAGGCAGTTCTATTTCCAGTTTTTAAAGGAATCTCCACACTGTTCTCCATAGTGGCTGTACTAGTTTGCATTCCCACCAATGGTGTAAGAGGGTACCCTTTTCTGCACACTCTCTCCAGCATTTATTGCTTGTAGACTTTTAGATCGCAGCCATTCTGACTGGTGTGAAATGGTATCTCATTGTGGTTTTGATTTGCATTTCTCTGATAATGAGTGATGTTGAGCATCTTTTCATGTGTTTGTTAGCCATCTGTATGTCTTCTTTGGAGAAATGTCTAGTTCTTTGGCCCATTTTTTGGTTAGGTCATTTATTTTTCTGGAATTGAGCTGCAGGAGTTGCTTGTATATTTCTGAGATTAGTTGTTTGTCAGTTGCTTCATTTGATATTATTTTCTCCCATTCTGAAGGTTGTCTTTTCATCTTGTTTATAGTCTCCTTTGTTGTGCAGAAGCTTTTAAGTTTAATTAGGTCCCATTTGTTTATTTTGGGAGTTCATATATCTTTTTGAACCACATTTTCTCTGAATATATGCCCAGGAGTGGGATTGCTGGATCATATGGTAATATCCAACATATTACTGTAAAATCTAATGCTGTAAAGCTTTCACCCTAGATTTTCTTCTAGGAGTTTTACCGTTTTCAGTTCAGTTCAGTCACTCACTTGTGTCTGACTCTTTGCAACTCCATCAATTGCAGCATGCCAGGCCTCCCTGTCCATCACCAACTCCCAGAGTTCATTCAGACTCGTGTCCATCAAGTTAGTGATGCCATCCAGCCATCTCATTCTCGGTCATCCCCTTCTCCTCCTGCCCCCAATCCCTCCCAGCATCAGAGTCTTTTCCAATGAGTTAACTCTTCGCATGAGGTGGCCAAAGTACTGGTCTCACATTTCAGTCTTTGATTCATTTCAAGTAAACCTTTGCATACGGTGTTAGGCAGGGGTCCAACTTCATTCTTTTGTATGTGGATTGGAGAAGGCAATGGCAACCCACTCCAGTACTCTTGCCTGAAAAATCCCATGGACGAAGGAGGCTGGTGGGCTGTAGTCCATGGGGCTGCTAAGAGTCGGACACGACTGAGCAACTTCACTTTCACGCATTGGAGAAGGAAATGGCAACCCACTCCAGTATTCTTGGCTGGAAAATCCCAGGGACGGGCTGCCATCTATGGGGTCGCACAGAGTTGGACACGATTAAAGCGACTTAGCAGCAGCAGCAGCCAGTTTTCCCAACATTATTTGTTGTAAAGACTGTCTTTTGCCTATTGAATGGTCATGGCACCCTTTCCAGAAATAATTTCACCATGTATGTGAAGGTTTATGTCTTGGCTCTCTATACTATTCCATTGTTCTTTATACGTGTCTTAGGCGGGTATACACACAGTTTTGATTATTGAAGCATTACAGTGTGTTTTCAAATCAGGAACTGTGAGTTTGATTTTGCTCTTTCTGCCTCCAAGATTGTTTTAGCTATTTGGGAAACCCTTTAGATTCCACATGAGTTTAGGATAAGTTTTTCTATTTCTGCAAAACATGTAATTGGGGTTTTGATAGGAATTACATTGAATCTATTTTATTTTGGGTAGAAATCTTAACAGTATTACATATTCTAATCCACAAACATGGAATTTCTTCCCATATGCATGTTTTCTTTAATTTCTTTCAACAATGTTTTGTAGTTCACTGTAAAAGTCTTTAACCCGTTTAAACTAATTCCTAATACTTTATTCTTTTTGATCCTATTGTGTACAGAATTGTTTTTATAATTTCCTTTTCATATTATTTACATATAGAGACACAACTGATTTTTATGTATTGACTTAGTACCCTGCTATTCTGCAGAATTCATTTAGTAAGTTGATGTGTTTTGTGTGTGTGTGTGTAACCTTCAGGGTTTTCTACATATAAGCTCATATCATCTATAAACAGATCATTTTACTTCTACATTTCCAATTTGAATGCCCTTTCTTTTTCTTGTCTAATTGCTCTGACTAGAACATTGAGTATTATGCTGAACAGAAGTAGTGCAAGTGAGAAGTACTATTTTGATCAGAAACAGTGATAGCTCTGCTCTTATTTATGGCTCAGTTAGAATGCTTGAAGTCTTAAAGATACCAACATCTCAGTTTACTTAGATAAAACTTTTGATCCCAGGACTATAGCTTATAAAAAACAATATCTTTCTACTTTTAGATTTAGATTTTGAATTTGAGAAGCGAAGATCATACGTGCATCCAAATCTTTGAAAGTGTCTAAAGAAATGTTTCTTAGTCCGTTTTTCGGAAGGCTGCATTTTAAAAGTGTGTTTTATTTGTAAAAGGTCATTTTAGGAAATTTATGGAAGGTAAAAAAGCACCAAACTAAAATTATAAATTAAATATAAGTCATAATGAGATAGTATAGCATTAAATCTAGCTTTACATGAAAGAGGATTTCTTTCTACTTGACACAAATTCCACTCATCTAAATAATCTCTACCTGATAAAGAAATATGCCCTTAGGAATTCTACCAGTTAAATAGTTCAATTTCTGAAGGAACTGTTTTTAAATAAGGCTTAAATATACACCAAACCCCCAACACAGTTGGCAGCTTCAGAAAAGCTTAATTACCCTTATTCTCTTAACCATCCAAAGAAACCAATCCAGTGACTACCATAGTACTTATTACCTGCTGTGAGCACAGTCAAATGGATTCCCCACTGTTAAATTCAGAAAATAAACTAGGGAAGAAGAAAAAAAGAAAAAAAATAGGAATGCTCATGGGGGAAGTAACAAAATACAGCAACCAGGGACAAAATGAAAATCTCAGCCGGGCTTTTGATACTGAGAAAGACGAGAGAAACCATTTTCAGGAATTATATGAAAAACATCTAAGAAAATAACTTTGTTCACAGTGGCACAAATTGAATTTGAAATTATCTGATAAGTTCAATAAAAGAAAACTTAAAAGAAAAAGAAGACAGTCTTAAAACTTTTTCTTTTTTTGCAGAAGAACCATAATAGCACAAAGCATGTGCTATTTTCATAATGAGAATAAGAAATAATTGGTAGTAGACACTGGAGCAGAGCTTAAATTCATTTTGCTTTTCAGCTATAGCTTCCCTTTTGAAGTCACCATAAAATTGGTTCTGTGCTGTTTAAGTTAAACCAAGAGTAGTGGCATCAAGCTGAACGAGTCTGACTTCACAGAGCTACTGTCTATTTTACAATGGTTTTTGGAAAAAATGTCTCCTTAATGGAAATGCTGAATTATAACCTTAACCATAGCAACACCTCAGGAAAAATTATCATAGAGGTAAACTCCAGTACTTTGGCCACCTCATGCGAAGAGCTGACTCATTTTAAAAGACTTTGATGCTGGGAGGGATTGGGGGCAGGAGGAGAAGGGGCCGACAGAGGATGAGATGGCTGGATGGCGTCACTGACTCGATGGACGTGAGTCTGAGTGACCTCCGGAAGTTGGTGATGGACAGGGAGGCCTGGCGAGCTGCGATTCATGGGGTTGCAAAGAGTCGGACACGACTGAGCGACTGAACTGACTGAACTGAATGGACTGAAAGAAATGAGAGAACAGGTGTTATAGTTAAAAAGTGCTCTGATCTCTAGCTAGGAAAACTAGCATCAACAAACAAACAACAACAAAGGCAGCTATTACAGCAATGAGAATGGACTCTAGGTCTCACCAGAAAAAAAATCTTATCAAGGGTAAACTATTATTTGCAGTGAATACAGACAGTTCTTACTATAAGGGATCTCCGTTAACTAATTAGTGATCATATCATATCATATCATATATTTGTATGGTACTTTACAAAAGCTTTTCACATATATTATATTGGTTATCCCTTATCAAATCCTATAGTATACGCACAATAGATATTAAAGCATAGAATAATAAAATTGGAAGGAAGCATAGAAATTATGTAGTAAAATTTCAATTTACAAGTACGACTTCTTTCTGTAGTTCTATGACATCTGATTAATTAGATTTTGCTACAATTTATTTCAGTTCAGTTCAGTTCAGTCATTCAGTAGTGTCCATCAAGTCAGTGATGCCATCCAGCCATCTTATCCCCTCTGTCGTCCCCTTCTCCTCCTGTACCCAACCCCTCCCAGCATCAGAGTCTTTTCCAATGAGTCAACTCTTCTCATGAGGTGGCCAAAGTAATGGAATTTCAGCTTTAGCATCATTTTCTCCAAAGAAATCCCAGGGCTGATCTCCTTCATGATGGACTGGTTGGATCTTCCTGCAGTCCAAGGGATTCTCAGGAGTCTTCTCCAACACCACAGTTCAAAAGCATCAATTCTTCGGCACTCAGCTTTCTTCACAGTCCAACTCTCACATCCACACATGACCACAGGAAAAACCATACATAGCCTTGACTAGACGGACCTTTGTTGGCAAAGTAATGTCTCTGTTTTTGAATATACTATCAAGGTTGCTCATAAGTAGGAAGGAAGCTTGCTCCTTCCTTCCAAGGGGTAAGCGTCTTTTAATTTCACGTCTGCAGTCACTATCTGCAGTGATTTTGGAGCCCAAAAAACAAAGCCTGACACTGTTTCCCCATCTATTTTCTCATGAACTGATGGGATGCCATGATCTTCGTTTTCTGAATGTTGAGCTTTAAGCCAACTGTTTTACTCTCACTTTCCTCAAGAGGCTTTTTAGTTCCTCCTCACTTTTTTTTAAGGGTAGTGTTATCTGCATATCTGAGGTTACTGATATTTCTTCTGGCCATCTTGATTCCACCTTGTGCTTCTTCCAGCCCAGCATTTCTCATATGTACTCTGCATATAAGTTAAATAAGCAGGGTGACAATATACAGCCTTGACATATTCTTTTTCCTATTTGGAACCAGTCTGTTGTTCCATCTCCAGTTCTAATTGTTGCTTCCTGACTTGCACATAGGTTTCTCAAGAAGCAGGTTAGGTGGTCTGGTATTCCCATCTCTTTCAGAATTTTTCACAGTTTATTGTGATCCACACAGTCAAAGGCTTTGGCATAGTCAATAAAGCAGAAATAGATGTCTTTCTGGAACTCTCTTGCTTTTTCCATGATCCAGCAGATGTTGGCAATTTCATCTCTGGTTCCTCTGCCTTTTCTAAAACCAGCTTGAACATCTGGAAGTTCATGGTTCACGTATTGCTGAAGCCTGGCTTGGAGAATTTTGAGCATTACTTTACTAGCATGTGAGATGAGTGCAATTGTGCGGTAGTTTGAGCATTCTTTGGCATTGCCTTTCTTTGGAATTGGAATGAAAACTGACCTTTTCCAGTCCTGTGGCCACTGCTGAGTTTTCCAAATTTGCTGGCATATTGAGTGCAGCACTTTCACAGCATCATCTTTTATTGCTGAAGCCTGGCTTGGAGAATTTTGAGCATTACTTTACTAGCATGTGGGATGAGTGCAATTGTGCGGTAGTTTGTGCATTCTTTGGCATTGCCTTTCTTTGGAATTGGAATGAAAACTGACCTTTTCCAGTCCTGTGGCCACTGCTGAGTTTTCCAAATTTGCTGGTATATCGAGTGCAGCACTTTCATAGCATCATCTTTCAGGATTTGAAACAGCTCCACTGGAATTCCATCACCTCCACTAGCTTTGTTCGTAGTGATGCTTTCTAAGGCCCACTTGACTTCACATTCCAGGATGTCTGGCTCTAGATTAATGATCACATCATCATGATTATCTGTTTTGTGAAGATCTTTTTTGTACAGTTCTTCCATGTATTCTTTTCACGTCTTCTTAATATCTTCTGCTTCTGTTAGGTCCAGACCATTTCTGTCCTTTATCGAGCCCATCTTTGCATGAAATGTTCCCTTGGTATCTCTAATGTTCTTGAAGAGATGTCTAGTCTTTTCCATGGTGTTGTTTTTCTCTATTTATTTCCATTGATCACTGAAGAAGGCTTTCTTTTCTCTTCTTGCTATTCTCTGGAACTCTGCATTCAGATGCTTATATCTTTCCTTTTCTCCTTTGCTTTTCACCTCTCTTCTTTTCACAGCTATTAATATTCACCCTGACAGACTATAATAATCTACAACTGAGAGGAGTGCTTCTTCCCTGTCTGTAGGAGGGAGAGGGAAACAGAAATCATTGAGGATGCAAGACCTAACTTCTTTCAGTTCACAGTGTGTTCCACACTGCCCAACTGCATAGCAAGATGCAGTAGATATAAGTACAATGAACTAAGAGCCAGATTTTAGTCCAGGTTTTTTGTTTGTTTGTTTTAGAAGCTGTGAGACTATGGCAAGTCACTTGATCTCCTTGGACCTTGGTGGGTGGGTGGGTTAGTGCCTAGTCTGTCTGACTGTTTGCGACCCCATGAACTGTAGCTCATCAGACTCTTCTATCCTTGGGTTTCTCCAGGCAAGAATACTAGAGTGGATTGCCACTCCCTTCTCCAGAGGATCTTCCTGACCCAGGGATAGAACCCTGGTCTCCTGCGTTGCAGGCAGATTCTTTACGATCTGAGCTACCTTACTATCTTTAAATTAGAGACTTTTTCCTAGATCCAGGGATCCCAAACTCAAATGCCTGGAAGAGATAGGCAGGTAATATAAATCAGATCATGTAAATATATCTCTTGAACGAAAAGCAATAGCCAGAGCAATAGCAAAGGTTATAGCAATTGATTGCCTGCACTAGAATCAGATAAACAATAGGGAGTGGTGGGAAGTGAGGTAAACTGGAGAGCCCTAGTTTAATTTAAAGAGATCAGTCAATACTGAGCTCATTTCTGCAACAGGTCATTGCTTTGAGAGAATACAGTTTCCATTTTTCCAAACACTCTGATTCTTCAGTGATACTAGATAACCAGATTTTTTTTATGCAAACTCTCCTACATATTTTTATGTTAGCAACTAATTTTAGTTACTTTATATTACTGCCCACGTCAAACAAAATATGCCTTGGACTGGATCTGTCCAGCAGATAGCCAGTTTGCAACCTCTGACTCGGATAACGTAAGAAACTCATTGTGACATTAATAAGATCCACTTAGTTATTTTAAAATCCTGGTCTTAGTTTCTGCCAATTCCATTTCTTTGTTTAATCTCTGCTCCTTAGCTTTACACCAGCCTTTCCCATTCACCTTTTTTCTTGTGTTCACTGTCTTTGACACCATTGTAATCTTCTCTGATTCTTCAGCCAGCCCTCATCAATTAATACTTGAGAAGACCAAACTCTGACTACTATTCATGATCTCCCAGCCATAGCCCTTTAAATACTATAGCCTAAACATACCTCCCCATCAAATCCTACCCACTACAGCCAGGTTTTAAAATACTTAGAATTAGTCAGTCTCTGCCTTAATTATGTACAACATTCACCTATGTGAATATGTATATGGCTTTGAAGGGAGAGATCAACTTACTCTTAAATGGGAATACTTCCAGATAAGTGCATCTTGAATGGTAGGTATCTAGGTCCATTTGGGCTGCTATAACAAGAATAAGCTTATAAACGACAAATTTATTTTTCACAGTTCTGGAGGCTTGAAGTTAGAGATTAGGGTGCTAGCATGGTCTGGTGAGGGCCTCTTCTAAACTGCAGATTTCTCATTATATATTCACATAGTGGAAGAGCTGAGTCAGCTCTCAGGAGCCTGTTTTATAAGGGCATTAATCACATTCATAAGGATTCCTACCACAATATCTGAGGGCCACCAAAAGGCCTCACCTCTGAATACCATCATATTGGGTGTTAGGATTTCAATATTTAATTTTGGAGGGATACAAGCATTCAAACCACAGCCATAGGCTTCTATCACTTTATGTGATAAAAACTTTATGTTTATCTGAATATGTACTCTTGTAATGGGTAGGCAAAGTAAATTTGGTTGCAGAAAGTGTTTTCAGGGACTTGTACAATAGTAAAGCAGAATTCTTAGGGGATAATTAACAGTTTAAATGAGGTACTGTCACATCTTCCCTGAAAACCTCAATATTATCATTTGCCAGCAAGGTCAGCATTTTCCTAATATATATTAGTCCAGTCTTGCTTTATCAATAAAATGTTGAGAGACCAAGACTAGTCTTTCAAGCTCTATAAACTGAAGGACCATATTTACTAATTGCTGTCGTATAGGGGCATCTGGTCCCATCACTTCTTGGCAAATAGATGGGGAAACAATGGAAACAGTGAGAAACTATTTTCTTGTGCTCCAAAATCACTGCAGATGGTGACTGCAGGAATGAAATTAAAAGACGCTTGTTCTTTAGAAGAAAAGCTATGGCCAACCTAGAAAGCATATTAAAAAGCAGAGCCTACTTTGCCAACAAAGGTCCATCTAGTCAAAGCTATGTTTTTTCCAGTATTCATGTATGGATGTGAGAACTGTGCTATTAAGAAAGCTGAGTGCTGAAGAATTGATGCTTTTAAACTGTGGTGTTGGAGAAGACTCTTGAGAGTCCCTTGGACTGCAAGGAGATCCAACCAGTCCATCCTAAAGGAAAGTGAAAGTGAAGTGGCTCAGTCATGTCCGACTCTTTGTGACCCCGTGGACTGTAGCCCTCCAAGCTCCTCCGTCCATGGGATTCTCCAGGCAAGAATACTGGAGTGGGTTGCCATTTCCTGCTCCAGGGGATCTTTCCAACCCAGGGATCGAACTCAGGTCTCCCACATTGCAGGGAGACGCTTTAACCTCTGAGCCACCAGGGAAGCCCAAGTGAAGTCTCTCAGTCGTGTCTGAATCTTTGTGACCCCATGGACTGTAGCCAGATTCTCCAGGCAAGAATACTGGAGTGGGTTGCCATTTCCTGCTCCAGGGGATCTTTCCAACCCAGGGATCGAACTCAGGTCTCCCACATTGCAGGGAGACGCTTTAACCTCTGAGCCACCAGGGAAGCCCAAGTGAAGTCTCTCAGTCGTGTCTGAATCTTTGTGACCCCATGGACTGTAGCCTGCCAGGCTCCTTCCTCCATGGTATTCTTGAAGCGAAGGGTTCCAATGCATTGCAAGGACTGATGCTGAGGCTAAAATTCCAATATTTTGGCCACTTGATATGAAGAACTGCCTCATTGGAAAAGACCCTATTGCTGGCAAAGATTGAAGGTGGGAAGAGAAAGGGACAGCAGTGGATGAGATGGTTGTATGACATTGCCGACTCAATGGGCATCAGTTTGAGTAAGGTCTGGGAGTTGGTGATGGACAGGGAAGCTTGGCATGCTGCCTTCCATGGGGTCACAGAGTCAGACACAACTGAGTGGAGAACTGAACTGAGAAACCTAATTTGATGAAATTTGGCTTTGAGACTAAATTCCGGTTAGGAACAGACATTATTGCAGAGAGGCAGAGAGAATAATCATGGTGTTAAATATAACACCCCTTTTACCTTAGGCAATTGTTTAACTTATGAGCCTCAGTTTTGTCTTCTGTGAAATGAGTATGGTCATTTTATTATCTATGTCATAAGACTGATATGAGGATCAAAAATGATGATCAAAGATGATCATGCTTTTCACAGTGTTCTCATATAAGAAGCACAGAATAAAGGTCCTAAGATATAATCTGGTCTCAGCAAGGCCTAACAGAAAATAGACTGTATTAAGAAAAATGCAATCCTAATAGACTATATTAGGAGGAAAATGTGTATATGGAGCTGAGACTCAGTATACCTTGGGGGAGAACAAGTAGCCAAGGGCAGGATTTCCACTTCGAAGTTACTAGAGAGGTTTCTATTCCTTAGAATTAAAACCCTCCAGGCTCACGGCCCTTCTTTTCTCTGTTCAATAAAAGTTTCAAGCTTCTTCCCAACATATGTCCTTTGCACATACTAACACTTCTGCTTACAACACTCAGCCTTAACTAACGCCCCCAACACATTAGGCTGATGATTTCCTACCTTTCCTTTAAATCTCAGTTTCCATGAATTCCCCAAAGCATATTTTCCTTGGCCTCCCAG
This sequence comes from Madoqua kirkii, assembly GCA_006408675.1. NCBI lineage: Eukaryota > Metazoa > Chordata > Mammalia > Artiodactyla > Bovidae > Madoqua > Madoqua kirkii. The sequence goes on along the minus strand of SJYC01012574.1, from coordinate 499 downwards.
TCTTAGAATTCTCTATTAATTTTTCTCATAGGACTCTGCATTTTTTCTTTCACTGAATTTATCATAATATATAACTATGCATATTTTATGAGGTTGAAATTATCTGTCTCCCCCTTCCAACTGTAACCCCTCTAATGCAAGGGGCCATGTCTATATTAATTCTCTTATTCAATATATATTGAATTGAATAACAAATGAAAAAATTGAATTGAATAACAAATGAAAGAATGTAAATGGGAGAATTAATTTTTAAAATTCCTAGATGAGGTAATAAAATTAAATTAAGTTCACATTAGGATCTAAATAACTGTTATTCATTCCTTCCTGAGAGCATGTTTGGATGGCTGGGAAGAGAGCAAAGGAAAGTGGATGACACTGTAGAGGAAGAAAGAGTGAAGACAGGAATATTAGAAGCTGAACACAATATAACTTTGGCCTCGGCTCCACCAGGCTAGGGCCACCAGCCTGCCCTGACTGACTGAACCTATGAGATGGGCAG
>SJYC01012572.1:0-16828 GCA_006408675.1 Madoqua kirkii | reverse complement strand
GAAATGTTCCCTTTGTATCTCTAATTTTCTTAAGAGATCTCTAGTGTTTTCCATTCTGTTGTTTTCCTCTATTTCTTTGCATTGATCGCTGAGGAAGGCTTTCTTATCTCTTCTTGCTATTCTTTGAAATTCTGCATTCAGATGCTTATATCTTTCTTTTTCACCTTTGCTTTTTGTTTCTCTTCTTCTCACAGCTATTTCTAAGGCCTCCCCAGACAGCTATTTCACTTTTTTGCATTTCTTTTCCATGGGGATGGTCTTGATCCCTGTCTCCTGTACAATGTCAGGATCCTCAGTCCACAGTTCATCAGGCTCTCTATCTATCAGGTCTAGGCCCTTAAATCTATTTCTCACTTCCACTGTATCATCATAAGGGATTTGATTTAGGTCATATCTGAATGGTCTAGTGGTTTTCCCTACTTTCTTCAATTTAAGTCTGAATTTGGTAATAAGGAGCTCATGACCTGAGCCACAATCAGCTCCCAGTCTTATTTTTGCTGACTGTATACAGCTTCTCCATTTTTGGCTGCATAGAATATAATCAATCTGCTTTTGGTGTTGACCATCTGGTGATGTCCATGTGTAGAGTCTTCTCTTGTGTTGTTGCAAGAGGGTGTTTGCTATGAACAGTGCATTCTCTTGGCAAAACTCTATTAGTTTTTGCCCCTGTTTCATTCCAAGGCCAATTTGCCTGTTACTCCAGGTGTTTCTTGATTTCCTCCTTTTGCATTCCAGTCCCCTATAATGAAAAGGACATCTTCTTAGGGTGTTAGTTCTAAAAGGTCTTGTAGGCCTTTATAGAACCGTTCAACTTCAGCTTCTTCAGCGTTACTGGTTGGGGCATAGACTTGGATAACTGTGATATTGAATGGTTTGCCTTGGAAATGAACAGAGATCATTCTGTCGTTTTTGAGATTGCATCCAAGTACTGCATTTAGGACTCTTCTGTTGACCATGATGGCTACTCCATTTCTTCTGAGGGATTCCTCCCCATAGTAGTAGATATAATGGTCATCTGAGTTGAATTCACCAATGCCAGTCCATTTTAGTTTGCTGATTACTAAAATGTCGATGTTCACTCTGCCATCTCTTGTTTGACCACTTTCAATTTGCCTTGATTCATGGACCTGACATTCCAGGTTCCTATGCAATATTGCTCTTTACAGCATCAAACCTTGTTTCTATCACCAGTCACATCCACAACTGGGTATTGTTTTTGCTTTGGCTCCATCCCTTCATTCTTCCTGGAGTAGCATAATTTTTTTAGTCACAGAGAATTATCAAACAGTTACGAAGACTGAACAAGGCTTAAATGAGTATTTCCTTGAACAGAATCAGGAAAATGGGGAATAGAAAATTCTGCCTTTATAAATTACTTTCTGTTTATTGATATTTTATTATGTGCCAGGCACTGTCTGTTTGTATATAATCTTATTTAATCCCTAACTGATGTGAAAAGCTTATCATTGGAAAAGACCCTGAGGCTGGGAATGAAAGATTAAAAGCAAAAGAGGGCAGCAGGGGATGAGATGGTCAGACAGCATCACCGACTAAATGGACACTAATTTCAGTGATTCTGGGAGAGAATGAAGGACAGAGAAGTCTGGCATGCTGCAGTCCAGGGGGTTGCAAAGAGTCAGATACAACTCAGCAACTGAACAATAGCAATCCCTCAAATAGTCTGTAATAATTAACTGCTTAAATAGAATATTTTGCTAGAAACTATTTTTTCCCAAACAATTTAATGGCCTTTAAAAATCTATTTAAATATAGCCTCCAATTAAAATAAATAAATTTATATTTTTAAAAAAAATCTGTTTAAATAGAACATGTCCTAGAATGCACATTGAATAGTAGGCATAGCTGAAGATGTGATTATTCCCATTTTATAGATAAGAAAAATGAGTTAAGTCAATCAGTCACATTCAGAAAAGTAATGGGGGCAGAAACTAGAATACAAATCTTCAATCCACTAGTCCAATATTAATTGTTTCCTAATGCAAAGTAAGTCAACTACAATGCATTTTAATAAATATTTTTAAAGTCCCTTGAATTTACAATAGAAATAAAACTATTTGGGGTAATAATAGTGTTTAATACAGCCAACTCTTAGTTGAGAGAGAGTTATAAGGATGTAAAGATCAGGACTTTACAAATTAACAAACTAGTGACCACACATGATCCATGTAGTCTTTGGTCACTGCAACTACTGACCGATATACCTGTGGCTTACAGCAAAGGCAGACACAAACCAAAAAGCCTGCCTCACGCGCTTTCTCTTCCCCTCTCTCCCTCATATACACACACCACAAAATGACAACAGCCTAAGATGCTAAGTAGTGATAACCAAGGAAGATAAGAAGAAATGTCAAAAGTCTATATTTAAATTAACCTTGCCACAGATTATGTGCTGAGTCTATGTAAAAATCACAGCTTTCTCAAAAAGTCAGGCTTTGTTCACAACACTTTCTCAAAAATCAGGTTTTGTTCACATGTTATATCAAAATCTGTTCAACTCACCACATCAAATTAATATAACTTACCACTGGTAATATTAACCTTGACCCTTTGGTTAAGACACTGTTTGCAGGTTTCCCAGTATACTTTAATTTGGAAGTGAGTCAGCCCTAAAGTCAGGGACAATTAACTCCCATTGTCTCACTTATTGGAAAAGAGGACTTCACTTCTGTGTATTCTTCTAAAAAATATCTATAACCCCAGTCGAGTCATTTAGAAAACATTATCAGATTAACTCAACTGAAGAACATTCCATAAAACACCTGGCCAGAATTCCTGAAGACTATCTAGGTCATAGGAAACAAGGAAAGATGTCAACTGTCGTACACCAGAAGAGACCAAGAAGCCATGAAGATTAAATGCAATAAGATAAAGGGACACTAGCAGAAAAACTATGACATCCAAATTAAATCTGAAGCTTAGTTAATAACAATGTACCAATGCTGGTTTCTTAGTTTGGTCAAAGATGCTATGGTAATATAAGATGTAAACATTAGGGGAAACTGGATAAGAGGTAGATGGGAATATTATCCTAACAGCTTCTTGTAAATCTAAAACTACTCAAAACAAACAAGTTTATTTTTTTTTTAATCTGCCCAAGGATACATACTTATACATTCATTCATTTCCTCACTGACCATTTCTCATTTCTACTCTTTCTTCAGTCCATCCCAGCCATACCAGCCTCCTTGTTATTTTTTAAACATACCAATCATGCACTCGTTTCAGGCCCTTTGTTCTTTGCATCGTTTTTTCTGCTTGGAATGACCTTTCAGATATTCATATGGCTCATACCCTGACTTTCTTTAAGTCTCTGTCAAATGCAACACTATAATAGAGGATTTTCTAACCCACTTTGTATGAAAAAACAGTTCCTTACCGTTTTTATTACTTATTTGTGAATATATCGTCTGTCCACAGGGGCACAGTCAGTTTTGTTCACTGCTTTTATTTCCATCACTTAGAAGAACAGTACCTAAAAGCAACTTTTAAAATCCTTCAGGGATATCTGCATCTTAACAGGAACAAAACCTTAAATCAAAGGAATGAACCTCTTGTGTTATAATTTTAGATATCATTATAAATGAGTAGAAGTATTTAAAAGTAGAACAGTCTTCAAAACACCCCTTGGACTAGTTCTAAGGCTCACACTATTCTTTAGCACATAAGGAGTGGCTAAAGGTTATCCCCTGTTCTTGTATTACAATGAAAATTGAGGGAAGAAATGTAAAGAGACTTTTCTAAATTAAAATGATCAGAGCCAAAACAGGAAATTAAAGCTGCCTTTCTGAATATGAACAGTATGAAGAGGATACCCTTAAATAAACAAGTTTGAAACAGTAATATTTTTAAATATAAAGAAGGGCTCATAACTAAACCTAATTTCTCAGATTTGTTAGGAGCATGTTATTTGACATGGTGCCAGATTTTATTATATTCGGAAATTTCTTTATTATACTAAAATTAAATCTTTCAGATTTCAATTTGGATGACCAAAGCCTAAGAGCTAGTTTTACTTCAGACGTTCATATTAAAAATCTACCTGTTTCTAACGAAAATTGTGCAGCATCTGCCACAGCATCTCAGCGGCACCTATAGCTAGCATCACAAACTCAAAGTGTTCTTGCGTCAGCAAGCCAACTGCCTCCACTATATCACGTTCCTCCTCTCTGCCAAACTGTTTATGCATCAGGCAAGGTTGCTAAAAATGAACTAAAATGGTTCTCAGAAACAAAACCTATTTTATTACAATTAAAGTCCAAGATGCAGTACAGCTCAGGCTAACTCAAGGTATCAAGATTGCTGGAATCACTAATAAAGCTCTGACCGCACACATATTTCTGCTGTAAGTTGTTAATATGAGAAAAGCTTTAACAAGTGAGGAATCATTCATTTATTCAGCTAATATTTACGAAGTGCCTGCAAAACATCATAAAATGATCTTTTTTTGTCCTATGGGGCATAGAAAAATATATAACCCAGAGACCACCCTTCAGTAGTTTACAGTCCATTAGAATAATTAAAACTTTATTCTACTTTACAAGTCTTTCCTATACAGTACTTGTGCAGGCTTGGCAGGTATTATCATGCCCATTTGCCAGAAGAAAAAATTCAGTTAGAAGTGGTTAAGAATCTGGCAAAGAGCAAGGATGGTATAATCATAACCTATAGGAGACCAACAGAAGATCAGAGGAGATGGAAATTACTTCTAACAAGGGTACTAATTTTTTTTCTTACCGACTGGTAGTTTTACACTTTGAATCTGATTTACAGGCTTAATCTTCAACACGTAATTGTGCCCCCAAACATACACCATTACCCTTCTCCCAAATTAGCTGCGTGTTTAGAAGAAATTACCAGCTCGTAGAACAAGATTAAAAGCATTCATTGGCTTGGAATCTAGAATAAAATGTGTGTTCTGATACTTACTACCTATGTAACCTTAAACAAACCACTTAAACTCCTAAGCTTTTTATTTTTCTGTAAAATGGGCACATTACTTAGAATTCAGGGCAGGGCAGCTGTAAGAATTAAAGGGCATAATTGACACATAGTACTTATTATTACAGAGCTACACTATTTAGTAGGAGAAGGCAATGGCAACCCACTTCAGTACTCTTGCCTGGAAAATCCCATGGACGGAGGAGCCTAGTAGGCTGCAGTCCACGGGGTTGCACAGAGTCAGACATGACTGAAGCGACTTAGCAGCAGCAGCAGCACACTATTTAGTACTATGCCTGGATTAGAGTAAAAATTTAAGAATGATAACATTGTTTCATTTTCAGGGTTTCTGCAGTGGCAACTGTGTGAGATTTTACTATCAACTATTAATTCATCCTTTCTCATCCTTTACACTTAGTTGATGACTAGGTCAAGAAATGTTATTGAAGATGTTTTGTGCTCTGCCACTCCATCAATCAAACCTCTTCTTCTGGACATGCCATCATAGCTTTTATCAATAGATGTAATCATCTTACTTGTTTTAGTTTATTGGCTAGCTTCCTCCTTTAGAATGGAAAGTCAGTGAAAGTATTATCTTTTATATTTACTGACTATCGTTGCTGTTGTTCTGTCACTCAACTATGTCCGACTCTTTGCGACCCCATGTACTGCAGCACACTAGACTTCCCTGCCCTTCATATCTCCTGGAGCTTGCTCAAATTCATGTCCGTTGAGTCAGTGATGCTATCCAACCATCTCATCCTCTGTCACCCCCTTCTCCTTCTGCCTTCAATCTTTCCCAGCATCAGGGCCTTTTCCAGTGAGTTGGCTCTTGCATCAGGTGGCCAAAGTATTGGAGTTTCAGCTTCAGCATCTCCCTCCAGTGAATATTCAGGGTTGACTTCCTTTAGGACTGACTGGTTGGATCTCCCTGCAGTCCAAGGGACTCTCAAGAGTCTTCTGTAACAGCACAGTTCAAAAGCATCAATTCTTCGGCACTCAGCCTTCTTTATGGTCCAACTCTCACATCCATACATGACCACTGGAAAAACCATAACTTTAACTAGACGGACCTTTGATGGCAAAGTGATGTCTGTGCTTTGTAACATGCTGTCTAGGTTGGTCATAATTTTTCTTCCAAGGAGCAAGAGTCCTTTAATTTCATGGCTGCAATCACTGTCTGCAGGGATTTTGGAGCCCAAGAAAATAGCCTGTCACTGTTTCTATTTTTCCCCCATCTATTTGCCACAAACTAATGGGACCAGATGCCATAATCTTAGTTTTCTGAATGCTGAGTTTTAAGCCAGTTTTTTCACCCTCCTCTTTCACTTTCCTCAAGAGGCTCTTTAGTTCTTCACTTTCTGCCATAAGGGTGGTACCATCAGCATATCTGATGTTACTATTGATATTTCTTCTGCCAATCTTGATTCCAGCCTAAGCTTCATCCAGCCCAGCATTTCACATGATGTATTCTGCATATAAGTTAAATAAGCAGGATGACAATATACAGCCTTGACGTACTCTTTTCCAAATTTTGAACCAACCTGTTGTTCCATGTCTGGTTCTAACTGCTGCTTCTTGACCTGTATACAGATTTCTCAGGAGGCAGGTAAAGTGGTCTGGTATTCTCATCTCTTTGAAAATTTTCCACAGTTTGTTGTGATCCACACAATCAAAGGCTTTAGCATAGTCAGTGGAGCAGAAGTTTTTCTAGAATTCTCTTCCTTTTTCTATGATCCAAAGGATGTTGGCAAGTTCATCTCTGGTTCCTCTGCCTTTTCTAAATCCAGCTTGTACATCTGGAAGAGCTGAAATATTTGCTGACTGGATGAATGAATGAATAGGACTTGGTCTCTTCTCTTGAGAATGTTAGAGACTTCTAGGGAGGATACCCTAGTTAGACAATCTTAGTAGAATATTGAGACAGACTTGCATGTTAGATGCAATAGAAATCTGAAAGATGGCTAGGGCAGTTTTCTGTTGGAGGTGACACCTCTTAGCTTTTTAAAACATATTTTGTTTCATTTCTTAAGTTCAGCTTGTTCTTTTCCTCAGGGGGAAAAAAAAACCCAACAAAGTCCAAAAAAACCCCAAAGTGCCAACTATATTTATTTAAAATTTATAATGTTCTAGGCACTATTTGGGGCACTTCCCTGGTGGCTCAGTGGTAAAGAATCTGCGTGCTAATACAGGAGGCGTGGTTTTGATCCCTTGAAAAAGGAAATGGAAACCCACTCCAGCATTCTCGCTTGGGAAATTCCATGGATAGAGGAAGGAGCCTGGCAGCCTAGAGTTCATGGGGTTGCAAGAGTCAGATGTGACTTAGTGACTAACTAACAACAGGCACTGTTTTTAGTGCTTTCCATTTAATGACTAATTTAAACTTCAAAACAATTCTATGAGATAGATACTATGATAGCTCAAGAAACTGAAGCACAGAAAGAGAAGTAACTTGCCAAAAGTCACATGATTCAAAACTAGGCACTTTGCTTTTTATCACTTCAATAAATTGTCTCTCACAATCAACAGAAGTACATTTTTAATGGAAGAACACAAAAGTAGTTTTATAAGGAGATTTTTTCTTCTGTAAGGAATGAATTAATACCGTAAATTAAGAACCTAACTCCTCAACAAAATATTAACAAATTTTATTTTAAAAAGCATAAAAAGAATTACATACAAAGACAAACTTGGATTTATCTCAGGTATGTGAGGTTCATTTAACATTTGAAGATCAATGTAATCTATCACACCAACATGATCACATGATCATATCAACAGATGCAGAAAAAAGCATTTAACAAAATCCAATATTCATTCATAATAGAAACTCTTGTAAACTAGGAATAGAGGGAAAATTCATCAATTTGATAGAGAATAACTAAGAAAAACCTACATCTCTAACATCAGACTTTAGATCAGGTACAAGCAAGGACGTTCCCTTTGACCACTCCTCTTCAATATCTCCCTGGAAGTCCTCATTAATGCAACAGGGTAAGAAAAGAAAGTAAAAGGTATAGAGAATGGAAGATACCAAAGTACCTAGCTATAGGCCACTCATTTTCTGAAAAATGGTAAGTTCTTTCTTAGCCAGTGCTGTTTTCACTCTGTAATAATTCTGCAATTCAAATTTTACATATTATTCTTTATCTCAATATAGTCTCTAAAGAATGCCTATTTTAAATATTATGTAAATGAAAATTTAAGTACATACTCAGTCTCATTTTCTGATTCCTCCTCCTGTTTCTGATTTCTAAACATTGTAGTACCCCAGGGGTCAGTCCTTGAACCTCTACTATTGTCTACATTTACCTCAACTTGTATTATCTACCATATCTCAACTTGTAGCTTTAAACACCACTATTTCTTCATGACTCCCTAATATTTACTTCTAGCTCAAACATCTGAACCCAGGCCTCTATTTCCTCTGTTTACTCAATAATTCAACTTGGAAGTCTAATAGATGTTCTGAACTTAGAATGACTGAAGTCAAATTCCTGACCCCAGTCCCCAAACCTGATCCTCCCACGATCTTCCCAATTTCTGCAAACTGCAACTCCATTTATTGATAAAAGCCTTTAAATAACTTTTGACTTCTCTTTCTCAGTCCTAACATGAGCAGATACAGGTGACTTTTCTTCAAAATATATCCATATTGTGACCATTTCTCACCATCACAACAGCTATCATTCTAGTCCATCTTCTGCGATAGCTGAATAGCTGGAATCTGCCTCCACTCAAACTTACAGTCTCTTTCCCACACTGTAACCAAACAGATCAAACTTCAAACCAAAGTAACACCCCAAAGAAATGAATTCAGGCAAGAATCATTAATGGATATCTGCATCAATAAATACTACTATGGCATTGTGATTATTTTTTTAAGGATGAGGTGTTGTATCTGCAACTTTCAAATGGCTCAGCAAAAACAGATAGATGGACAGACATAGATAAAACAATAAAGGCAAAAGGTTAACAGCTGCTAAAACCAACAGGTGGGCAAATGGATTACTCATACTAGTTTTTCAACTGTTTTAAATGTTTGGAAAATTTCATTAAAAATTTGGGAAGAGGTTTCCCTAGTGGCTCAGTGGTAAAGAATCCACCTGCCAATGTAGGAGACATGGGTTGGATCCCTGGATCCAGGGAGATCCCACATGCCACAAGCAGCTAAGCCCATGCACCACAACTACTGAGCCTGTGCTCTAGAGCCCAGAAATTTCAACTACTGAAGCCCTAGAGCCCAGTACTCTGCGGCAAAGGAAGGTACCGCAATAAGAAGCCTGCACCACAGCTAGAGAGGAGTCTCCACTCTCCACAACTAGAGAAACACCTGCTCAGCAACAAAGACCCAGCACAGCCCAAAGTGAATAAACAAAATGTATTTTTTAATTCGGGAAGAAAAATATTTCAAGTCAAATTATGTCTCACTCAAAACCCAATGGCTTCCCATTATATTCAAAGTCAAAGTTCTCACAATGGTCTACAATGCCCTGAGTAATTTGGGTCTGTCCCCTAACCACAACTCTTAGCCCTAACTCTCTCCACTACTCACTTCTTCACACCCATTTCTCAAATATACCAGGCGATTCTCCATCTGAAGGAAGTATACATACCCTCACTTCATGTGAGACACAACTCGACCTTAACCCTATATTATGCAGCAGTCTCTTCTCCAATCCTTTGTGCTTTCTAAGACCCTTACTTTTCTTTATTTCCCCCCCCGAATTTATCCTACCTTATATATTATATATTTGTCTGGTTTTGTTCACTGGCTAGTCCCCCAAAATGGTGCCTTTCCATGAACGTCAGGACTGTTCACTGCTACCCCCAGTACAAAGGACAATACCTAGCACAGAGTACCAAAATAACTAATATTTGTTACATGAAGGAAAAAAATGAATATCAAAAAGGGGGCAGCATAAATCATTTTTATTATTAATTTAAATGGATATTCATGAAGACAACTATACTACAAAATCTCCAGTGAAAAACTAGAGATAGAGGAAACCACATATTTTTCCTTAGAAATAAATCCATTATCTCCATCCTTATGCTTTTCATGCATTAGCAGTTTTCATGACGAAAAATAAAAATTCTCAGAGTTAGGTTCATAAACTGAAACTCATATTGAAACATTCATGGTTATTTCATGTATAAAAGATCACTTTTATACAAAAAATTTATAGCTTTGAAAACTAGAGTAAAAATTTACGATCCTGAAAAATAAAATTTCAAAATAACAACCTAACTTGGGCAATTGTGGAATAAAATAACCAATTGATTCAGAATTACAAAATAAGCATATTTAATCCACTTATAAAAAACTAACAGTGGCTTTCTATGAGAACTGAAGAGGCTGAATGACAAAGACTAGAGAAAGACATACTTTTTACTGTATACCAATTTGTGTCTTTTGATTTTGTATCACGGGTAATCAGTTCAGTTCAGTCATTCAGTTGTGTCCGACTCTTTATGACCTCACTGACTGCAGCATGCCAGGCTTCTCTGTCCATCACCAACTCCCAGAGCTTACTCAAACTCATGTCCATAGAGTTGGTGATGCCCTCCAACCATCTCATCCTCTGTCATCCCCTTCTCCTGCCTTCAATCTTTCTAAGAATCGGGATCTTTCCCAATGAGTCAGTTCTTCGCGTTAGGCAGCCAAAGTATTGGAGTTTCAGCTTCAGGATCAGTCCTTCCAATGAATATTCAGGACTGATTTCTTTTAGGATGGACTGGTTGGATCTTCTTGCAGTCCAAGGGACTCTCAAGAGTATTCTCCAACAACACAGTTCAAAGCATCAATTCCTTGGAACTCAGCTATTTTTATAGTCCAACTCTCACACCTGTACATGACTACTGGAAAAACCAAAGCTTTGACTAGAAGGACCTTTGTTAAAGTAATGTCTCTGCTTTGTAATATGCTGTTTAGGTTGGTCATAGCTTTTATTACAAGAAGCAAGCTCTTTTAATTTCATGGCTGCAGTCACCATCTTCAGGGATTTTTGGAGCCCAAGAAATTAAAGTCTCTTACTCTTTCTATTGTTTCCCCATCTATTTGGCATGAAGTGATGGGACCAGATGTCATGATCTTAGTTTTCTGAACGATGAGTTTTAAGTCAACATTTTCACTCTCCTCTTTCATTAAGAGGCTCTTTAGATCTTCTTCATTTTCTGCCCATAAAGGTAGTATCATCTGCATATCTGAGGTTATTGATATTTCTCCCAGCAACCTTGATTCCATCTTGTGCTTCATCTAGCCCAGCATTTCGCATGATGTTAAACTCTGCATATAAGTTAAATAATCAGGGTAACAATATACAGCCTTGACGTACTCCTTTCCCTATTTGGAACCAGTCTGTTGTTCCATGTACAGTTCTAACTGTTGTTTTTTGACCTGAATACAGATTTCTCAGGAGGCAGATCAGGTAGTCTGGTATTCCCATCTCTTTAAGAATTTTCCACAGTGTTTTGTGATCCACATAGTCAAAGGCTTTAGAAAACTCAGCAGTGGCCACAGGACGGGAAAAAGTCAGTTTTCATTCCAATCCCTAAGAAAGGCAATGCCAAAGAATGCTCAAACTACTGCACAATTGCACTCATCTCACACGCTAGCACCAAATCCAGTGTTCTTGCCTGGAGAATCCCAGAGACGGGGGAGCCTGGTAGGAGGCCGTATATGGGGTCGCACAGAGTTGGACATGACTGAAGTGACATAGCAGCAGCAGCAGCAGCACATGCTAGCAGGGCAATGCTCAAAATTCTTCAAGCTAGGCTTCAACAGTATGTGAACCATGAACTTCCTGATGTTCCAACTGGATTTAGAAAAGACAGAGAAACCAGAGATCAAATTGCCAACATCCGTTGGATCATCGAAAAAGCAAGAAAGTTCCAGAAAAATATCTCCTTCTGTTTTATTGACTATGCCAAAGCCTTTGACTGTGTGGATCACAGCAAACGGTGGAAAATCAGGTGCAATATTAGGCATAATTTTTAAAAACACTGTATGTAAACTTCAACTTCTGGCATGAAATAGGTACTTAGATTAACTCTTTCACTAAAAATAATTCAGAATATTATTTTAAAATCTTCTTTAACATATCCAGAAGTTAGGAAAATTATGCAATATTCACACTAAAGAAACTAAGTGAAGGCAGAAGCGTCTGGAGAAGTAAAGTGAATAGTGAAGCTAACTTTTGCCTTGAGGGCATTTGCTAACTGCCCTGGCTGATTTGCAGATCAGGAGACAAAGTGCTGAGTATTTCCAAGTAGGAATCTAGTTAATGATACCCTGATAAAGCAGGGATTTTTGAAACCAACACCTCACAGTAAACGTAAACTGGAAATGTCACCCTCCAAACTTCAAACGCTAGAAAAACCACCTGCTTTAAATCAGTCAGTCAGTTCAGTCGCTCAGTCGTGTCTGACTCTTTGCGAGCCCATGAATCGCAGCACTCCAGGCCTCCCTGTCCATCACCAACTCCTGGAGTTCACTCAGACTCATGTCCATCGAGTCAGTGATGCCATGCAGCCATCTCATCCTCGGTCGTCCCCTTCTCCTCCTGCCCCCAATCCCTCCCAGCATCAGAGTCTTTTCCAGTGAGTCAGCTCTTTGCATGAGGTGGCCAAAGTACTGGAGTTTCAGCTTTAGCATCATTCCTTCCAAAGAAATCCTAGGGCTGATCTCCTTCAGAATGGACTGGTTGGATCTCCTTGCAGTCCAAGGGACGCTCAACAGTCTTCTCCAACACCACAGTTCAAAAGCATCAATTCTTTGGTACTCAGCTTTCTTCACAGTCTAACTCTCATATCCATACATGACTACTGGAAAAACCATAGCCTTGACTAGACGGACCTTTGTTGGCAATGTAAATGTCTCTGCTTTTCAATATGCTATCTAAGTTGGTCATAACTTTTCTTCCAAGGAGTAAGCGTCTTCTAATTTCATGGCTGCAGTCACCATCTGCAGTGATTTTGGAGCCCCCCAAAATAAAGTCTGATACTGTTTCCACTGTTTCCCCATCTATTTCCCATGAAGTGATGGCACCAGATGCCATGATCTTCGTTTTGTGAATGTTGAGCTTTAAGCCAACTTTTTCACTCTCCACTTTCACTTTCATCAAGAGGCTTTTCAGTTCCTCTTCACTTTCTACCATAACAGTGGTGTCATCTGCATATCTGAGGTTATTGATATTTCTCCTGGCCATCTTGATTCCAGCTTGTGTTTCTTGCAGTCCAGCATTTCTCATGATGTCCTCTGCATAGAAGTTAAATAAGTAGGGTGACAATATATAGCCTTGACGTACTCCTTTTCGTCTTTGGAACCAGTCTGTTGTTCCATGTCCAGTTCTAACTGTTGCTTCCTGACCTGCACACAGGTTTCTCAAAAGGCAGGTCTGGTATTCCCATCTCTTGCAGAATTTTCCACAGTTTATTGTGATCCACACAGTCCAAGGCTTTGGCATACTCAATAAAGCAGAAATAGATGTTTTTCTGGAACTCTCTTGCTTTTTCCATGATCCAGTGGATGTTGGCAATTTCATCTCTGGTTCCTCTGCCTTTTCTAAGACCAGCCTGGCTTGGAGAATTTTGTTCATTACTAGTGTGTGAGATGAGTGCAATTGTGCAGTAGTTTGAGCATTCTTTGGCATTGCCTTTCTTTGGAACTGGAATGAAAACTGACCTTTTCCAGTCCTGTGACCACTGCTGAATTTTCCAAACTTGCTGATATATTGAGTGCAGCACTTTCACCGCATCAGCTTTCAGGATTTGAAACAGCTCAACTGGAATTCCATCACGTCCACTAGCTTTGTTTGTAGTGATGCTTTCTAAGGCTCACTTGACTTCATATTCCAGGATGTCTGGCTCTAGGTGAGTGATCACACCATTGTGATTATCTTGGTCTTGGAGATCTTTTTTGTACAGTTCTTCTGTGTATTCTTGCCACTTCTTCTGGGATTCACAACCTCAGTGTGGCTCACACAAAAGACTGCAACCCATATTCATACAATCTGTAAAGTCCAAGAAAGTCCATGCTAAGAATTTAGTTGAAAGTTATTTTAGTCTAGTTAATATTCTTAGGACACCCAAGAGAAGCAGACTTAAAGTGTTTTCTGGATAAATCCAAGCCTTATTTTAGGCTTCAAATAATTTTCCAAAAAAAAAATTTCAAGTGTAATTATAGCTCATAGTCAAAACTATAAAGTATATAAGGAAAAAAGACATCACAAGCAACAGTCAGTGGAAACAAAAGATAACAGAACTACAAAATCAGATAAGTGAACTACCTATGTTCAGGCTATAAAATCAAGTTTACTAAGGAATAAAAGATTTGAAAATTTAAGCAAAAGAAAAAAAATCAGATCCAAATAAAATCAAACCAAACTTCTCAAAGGATCAGACTAATAACAGAATAAATCCAGGAGAAATTAATACTAGTAAATTAGAATATAAACATGAAACGAATTTTCCATAATGCAACACAGAGAAGCTAGAGTTGAAAACCATAAGAGCATTCCTAGCCACAGCAATCACACAAGAAATAAAAGGAACCCAATTGGAAGAAAAGAAGCAAAACTGTGACTGTCTGCAGATGCCTCTATACTATATGTAGAAAATGCTAAAGATGTCACCAAAATACTATTGCAATACATGAATTCCATAAAGTTGTAGGCTGCAATATTAATACACAGAAATATGTTGGATTTCTATACACTGATAATAAATTATCAGGAAAAAAATCAAGAAGACAATTCCATTTACAATTGCATCAAAAAGAGTAGGTAAATACATAAGAATAAATCTGAGACTTGGACTCTAAAAACTATAAGATATTGATAAAAGAAATTGAAGACAACACAAACAAATAAAAAATTGACTGTGCTCATGGACTGGAAGGATTCAAGTTGTTAGAATCACTATATTACTCAAGAAAACCTACAGATTCAATGCAGTCCCTACCAAATACCAAGGGCATTTTTCATAGAACTAGAACAAAGAATCCTAACACTTGTATAGAAATGCAAAAGGACCTGAATGGCCAAAGCAATGGCAGAAAAAAAGTTGAAGGCATCCTGCTTCTTGATTTCAAAGGATACTACAAAGCTAGACTCATCAAAACACTATGATACTGGCATAAAAACAGACACATAGATCAATGGGACATAATAGAGAGCTTAGAAATATATATACAGTTAATGTATTACATTATATAGTTAATGTATTACAAAATACATCACTTATATATTTAATGTATTACAAAAAAAGCAAGAATATACAGTGGAGTAAAGGCAGCCTCTTCAATAAATGATGCTGGGAAAGCTAGATAGCTACACGCAAAAGAATCAAACCATATAACTTTCTCACACCATATACAAAAATAAACTAAAATATGGATTAAAGATTTAAAATATAAGACCTGAAACAAAAAAAACTCCCAGAAGAAAACACAGGCAGAATACTCTGTGACACTGGTCTCAACAATATTTTTTTTGGAACTGTCTCTTTAGGCAAGGGAAGCAAAAGCAAAAATAAACAAATGAGATGAAATTAAACTAAAAAGTTTTTGCACAATGAAGGACATCATCAATAAAATGAAAAGGCAGCCTCCCGAATGGGAATTTGGAAATGATATATCCAATAAGGGGTTAATATTCAAAATATAAAGAACTAATATAAGTCAACATTCAAAAATAATCTGATTAGACAATGGACATGAATAGACATTTTTCCAAAGGCAACATACTGATGGTCAAAAAGCACATGAAAAGATGCTCAACATCACTAATAAACAAGGAAATGCAATCAAACCACAAAGAGATACCAACTCACACCTGTCAGGATGGCTATTATCAAAAAGGCCATAAATGACAAGTGTTCAGAAGAATGTGGAGAAAGGGAATCCCTTGTACTGTCTGGGGTTGTAAAATGGTATAGCCACTATAGAAACAGTACGGAGTTTCCTCAAAAAATTAAAAAATAGAACTGCCGCAAGATCCAGCAATTTCCCTTCTGGGTAGTCACCCTAAGAAAACAAAAACTAATTCAAAAAAATATATATGCAACTTAGTGTTCACTGAAGCATTATTTACCTAACTAAAACACAGAAGCAACCTAAACGTCCATCAATAGATGAATGGATAAAGCAACTGTGGTTTATATAGGTACATACATATATACATGTGTGTACGTGCTCAGTTGCTTCAATCGTGTCCGACTCTTTGTGATCCCATGGACTGTAGCCTGCCAAACTCCTCTGTCCATGCGATTCTTCAGGCAAGAATACTGGAATAGGTTGCCATTTCCTTCCCCAGGGAATCTTTCCAACCTAGGGATCAAACCCATGTCTCTTGCATCTCTTGCATTGCTGGTGAATTCTTTACCCACTGAGCCACCTGAGAAGCCCCACATACATACATACAATGCAATATTACTCTGCCATAAAAAATGAAACCTTGCCATTTGTGACAACATGGGTGGATCTAGAGGGTATTATGTTAAGTGAAGTAAATTAGTCACAGAAAGGCAGATACCATATGATCTAATTTATATGTGAAATCTAAAAAACAAAACAAACAAAGAAAAATGAAAACAGACTCACTGATACAGAGAAAGAAATGAGTGGTTGCCAGAGGGGTGGTGGATTAGCAAGGCGGGGGTATAAGGCAGGAAGTACAAACATTTAATTACAAAATGCATAAGTCATGAGGATGTAATTTACAGCATAAGGGATATGGTCAATAATACTGTAATAACTTTGTATCGGGACATATGGTTACTAGACTTATTGTGGTAATCCCTCCATAATACATGCAAATGTCAAATCACTAGTGACATACCTAAAACTAACATAATACTTTACATTAAC
>SJYC01012568.1:0-11138 GCA_006408675.1 Madoqua kirkii | reverse complement strand
TTGTTTATACTTTAGAGTATATACTCCTAAGCTCTCAGAATAGTTTCAAGTATATATAATATTTTTTTATTTTTGACAAAAATGTGATTGTACTATTTGTGGTCTGCTTCTATCACTTAGTATATTATGAACATATCTTTTCAAAGTCAGAAAATAATTTCCTTGACATAATTTTTGATAAATATACAGTATTTCATCTTATAGATGCACTATATTTAACTAATCTCCCATCGGTAGTCTTAGTTTATTTTTGTATTATACGCAACACTGTGTGAACACTGAAACTGTAACTTTCAACATTCCTTAAATCTCCCTTTAGGTCTAATTACTGTGATTGCCATATCAAAGGACATGGATATTTTTAAGGCTTGTTAAACATATTGCTGATTCTAAAAAGGTTTGGATTGTTGCCAGAAATGAATATTTTCACACCTTTCAGGTTTTGCAAACTAGATGGATGGAGAGTCTTGTTTTAATTTGCATATTTTTAGTACCAGTTCTTGCAGAGAAGGCAATGGCACCCCACTTCCAGTACTCTTGCCTGGAAACTCCCATGCACAGAGGAGCCTGGGAGGCTGCAGTCTATGGGGTAGCCAAAGAGTCAGACACGACTGAGCGACTTCACTTTCACTTTTCACTTTCACGCGTTGGAGAAGGAAATGGCACCCCACTCCAGTGTTCTTGCCTGGAGAATCCCAGGGACAGGGGAGCCTGGTGGGCTGCTGTCTATGGGATCATGCAGAGTCGGACACGACTGAAACGACTTAGCAGCAGCAGCAGTACCAGTTTTTGAGCTTGAACAGAATGCAGAAATGAATAGACATAGTTTCTGCTTCTGAGGAGCTTGCTCAGATAACTTGGACACATGCTAGTAAATGTTAAAGTAAATATATACTTTCAATAGAATATAACTTACACTTCCTACCTTATGCTGCTGCTCTATTCACTTCTGGATGAGAAAGGGTCACAAGGATACTATAAGGCAGACCGATCCCAAACTGACAGTGAAATGTTAACTGAAAACCCATTTGCTTCCAAGAGATGGGCAAATGCAGAACTTGACCACGTTAACATTGCAACGTGACTTTGTTTTTCTGTTTTTGTTGTTGTTGTTGTTGTTGTTGCTGTTTCAGTCTTCTGGTTGTAGTTTCGCTGATGCATCATGATTAAGCCCTGGTGAAGGGTGGTTTTGGTGGGAGAGAGGGGTGCAAGGAGCTGTGAATAGCAGCTGAATGGGAAACACCAGATTGTGAGCATAAAGCTTCTGATCAGACATCAACCATCCTGGACCTTACCTAAGGATCAAGCAATAAACAGCAGTTGCAGCAGCTATAGAACATTCCAGACTTTGAAAAGTCAGTTACTAGAACAGTATCTAATATCAACTGCTCTGTACTAAGCTACCTATCGGCATTTTCTCTGCATTGGTTGCCCCATTTCATTGACACAACAGTGTGATGTAGCAATTAGTCCCATTATTACACAAGAAAAAACAGATGTTAAGTATTTCACCTATGATGCATGCTGCTGCTGCTGGTCGCATCAGTCGTGTCTGACTCTGTGCAATCCCATAGACGGCAGCCCACCAGGCTCCCCCATCCCTGGGATTCTCCAGGCAAGAACACTGGAATGGGTTGCCATTTCCTTCTCCAATGCAGGAAAGTGAAAGTGAAGTCACTGAGTCCTGTCTGACTCCTAGCGACCCCATGGACTGCAGCCCACCAGGCCCCTCCATCCATGGGATTTTCCAGGCAAGAGTACTGAAGTGGGTTGCCATTGCCTTCTATGACCTATCATGCATAATAAGCGATTTATAAATCTGTATTTTAGAAACATTTGTTTGACACAAAACCTCTTTCTACCATTTGTTATATACTCAGGCAATGGCAACCCACTCCAGAACTCTTGCCTGGAAAATCCCATGAACGGAGGAGCCTGGTAGGCTGCAGTCCATGGGGTCGCTAGGAGTCAGACAGGACTCAGTGACTTCACTTTCACTTTCCTGCATTGGAGAAGGAAATGGCAACCCATTCCAGTGTTCTTGCCTGGAGAATCCCAGGGATGGGGGAGCCTGGTGGGCTGCCGTCTATGGGATTGCACAGAGTCAGACACGACTGATGCGACCAGCAGCAGCAGCATGCATCATAGGTGAAATACTTAACATCTGTTTTTTCTTGTGTAATAATGGGACTAATTGCTACATCACACTGTTGTGTCAATGAAATGGGGCAACCAATGCAGAGAAAATGCCGATAGGTAGCTTAGTACAGAGCAGTTGATATTAGATACTGTTCTAGTAACTTTTAGCAGCAGCAGCAGCAGCAGCAGTACAATAGATATCCTAGATAAATCAGCCTGTCATCTTTGCTCAAACTATAGCAATAGAATCTTGGGTGTACTGCTCCTTTTTTTTAGCTGTTAAATCTGGTTTTTGAATTTTATTTTTAATGGTTTTGAAGACAAATCTTTAATTATTCACAAAGACTTTTGACTCACTCTGAGTTCCAAAACATTTTATTTCTGTGATGTCCATGAAGTTAAAATTGAAATGAGATCTGTGTTAATTAGCATAAATATCCTTTATTAATTTGACCATTGTTCACATAAGGATTTGCATCTCTGCTCCTTCTTACATTAAGGTGATATCTGTGGCATTGAGCTGGAATGACAGTTTGCAACATGAATTCTGCTAAAGATTTCTTAGCAATAATTTATTCAAGATAATAATAAAATGTTGTTGCCTCCTTTAAAAAGTATTTAAGTTTACAGATGAGAATAAACCTTTTATTATAAAAGGTAGACTGATACAGGCAGCTTAATCTCAAGTATTGGGCTGAATAAAATAAATAGTCAGAAAGATGATTCAAGCTTTTCCCTCATTATAGGGAAAGGGAAGTCGCTCAGTCGTGTCCGACTCTTAGCGACTCCATGGCCTGCAGCCTACCAGGCTCCTCCACCCATGGGATTTCCCAGGCAAGAGTACTAGAGTGGGGTGCCATTGCCCCTGAAATGACTGCAGACAAAACAAGGAAAGGGTACTCACATGAATGTGAAATCCTCAAATTCCTTAATACTGTGTTCTAATATCCTGAGGCTGGGTTTCACATTGTTCTCATCTATGGCAGCCTTACTGAGGAAAATTTTAAAGTATTCCAATACTGACTGAGACATTCTTCAGGCATCATTTGTGTGTGTGTGTGTGTGCGTGTGTGTGTGTGTGTGTGTGTGTGTGTGCCAGATGGCACTAATGCAGAGTCAGATAAAATAACTACTGCAATAGCGCAGTACAGCGTCATATAAGTTTTGGATTTCAGTAGATGCTGCCTAACTGTGAGCTGGAAGACTCGCAGACACACTTGCACTGTGGAAAAATCTGAGTCACCCCCAGGCTGTTACCTGAAAAAACCTGACCCTTTGCTGTTTGAAAAGGAAGGAAGCTGCTGTGAGGCCTAGAGCTATTGCCCTCTTGTGGTAGATTTTAAAGTAACAGCAGAAAAGAGTGCAGCTAGTCGAAAACATCTTTTGGAGAATGTTTAGTTTTAAAAGACTGGCTTCTAAGTCATAATAAGACTTTCTAGTTGGTATTATTAAGATTAAGGTATACTTAAGATATATTGTAATTTTATCAATATTGTAACACAAATTCAGTCCAGTGGTATAAAGTATAATGCTTCTCTTCTGGTCAAAACAACTGATGGTTCTTCCCTTCTTCTTCCTCAAGAATGAAACCAATCACACTTTTGTTGAAATCAATCTGAGACAGTTTGTCTTTGTTGTGAATGACATGGTATCATATTTTTCTGAATTGAACTTGATATTATACCTTTCTCCTTGGCATTTGTGCCTATTCTCCCCCCAATTCCAACCCATTTTGCCTTGTTTTGCTTTCTTTTTACTTTGGCTGTGGAATAGTCCAGTGGTATAAAGTATAATGCTTCTCTTCTGGTCAAAACAACTGATGGTTCTTCCCTTCTTCTTCCTCAAGAATGAAACCAATCACACTTTTGTTGAAATCAATCTGAGACAGTTTGTCTTTGTTGTGAATGACATGGTATCATATTTTTCTGAATTGAACTTGATATTATACCTTTCTCCTTGGCATTTGTGCCTATTCTCCCCCCAATTCCAACCCATTTTGCCTTGTTTTGCTTTCTTTTTACTTTGGCTGTGGAATGTATTTCTATGGGAGCCTCTTTGCAAACAAATTTCAAAGTCAGTTGAGCCAAGTTCAGTTCAGTTCAGTCGCTCAGTCGTGTCCGACTCTGTGACTCCATGAATTGCAGCACACCAGGCCTCCCTGTCCATCACCAACTCCCGGAGTTCACTCAGATTCATTTCCATCAAGTCAGTGATGCCATCCAGCCATCTCATCCTCTGTTGACCCCTTCTCCTCCTGCCCCCAATCCCTTCCAGCATCAAAGTCTTTTCCAATGAGTCAACTCTTCGCATGACATGGCCAAAGTACTGGAGTTTCAGTTTTAGCATCATTACTTCCAAAGAAATCCCAGGGCTGGTCTCTTTCAGAATTGACTGGTTGGATCTCCTTGTATTCCAAGGGACTCTCAAGAGTCTTCTCCAACAACACAGTTCAAAAGCATCAATTCTTCAGTGCTCAGCCTTCTTCACCGTCCAACTCTCACATCCATACTTGACTACTGGAAAAACCATAGCATTGACTACACAGACCTTCGTCAGCAAAGTAATGTCTCTGCTTTTGAATATGCTATCTAGGTTGGTCATAACTTTTCTTCCAAGGAGTAAGTGTCTTTTAATTTCATGGCTGCAGTCACCATCTGCAGTGATTTTGGAGCACAAAAAAATAAAATCTGACACTGTTTCCACTGTTTCCCCATCTATTTCCCATGAAGTGATGGGACCAGATGCCATGATCTTTGTTTTCTAAATGTTGAGCCAAGTTAGTCGTTATTAAAATAGTACCCATTTCCTGTTTCAGTTACTTTTGTCACATGCTCATGGCCAATATCTTAACTTCCAAAGAAAAACAGATACATACAGGTGCAGATTTCTGGTCCATTGCATTTTCTGCAAATTCTATCTAATGAGTCAATTAGAAAGATTCTTATTTAATGGTGTTGGTATTACTGCTCTGAATATAATTTGAGCACATAGTTGAAGTGGACATTTTAGTTTCTTTGAAATTGATTTTGTAGAGAGTGAGCAACTGGCAAATTCCTCTTGTTATTCAGGCTCTTGTAGACCAGATATTGAAGAAGATGAAATGTGCACAGGAGCCCAAAGATCATATCGTAATCTCTTGCTTTGTTAGTAAATATTTCCTGCCTTGACTTTCCATTACTTCAACTGAAACTGTATATATTTCATCTTCATTTCTTTTAGCTTTAAAATTTATGATATTGATAGGCACTGTAAATCAGCTGCTGTCTTGTATATTAAAGAAGGGTCTGATTTAAAATAGGTGTAAACAGGAGATCCAACACATCAAAGGGTGGCTACAAAAAGCTCCACGGTGATAGGAACTATTGACAGGAATTCTCCAGACACCCGTTATATAGCTGGCCTAGGGAACAATCAGAATTCCCAGATATAGAAAGGCTCTGAGAGAGAAGTCTTCAAGAGAGTAATAATAATAAAATATGTTTGAACATATTGGAGAACATTTATATAGTCAAGGAAGAGTGCTGGTTGAGATTAAGGAACATATCATATATAGAAATTAAGACAATCATTAGCTCAAACAAAACCCAAAGCTCTCTGGTCAGGGAAAGAAACATAACCAAATAATAGATTATGAGGTTGAATTGAGACTAGCTTTTAGCATAGTCAAATAGTTTAAAGATTAAAGTGATGTATGATATAACAGTGACAGAATGTAATTAAGATTGGGAAATGAGAAATACTCTTATTTGTAGAGAACATTGGTCAAGGTTTGGGAAAGAAAGTTGAATCTTCGTAACTGCAAGAGAAAGTCATTAGATAATGCTGGCATCAAGTAAAGTCCGAACAGGAAATAAAAACACCACTTATTTGAATGAAGAGAATTAGAAACAATTTTTAAACTATTTAGTCATTTTAACTAGGCAACTGAAAGAGTCAAAGAGAATTCTGAGGTATCATGCAAGTAGCAAATAAAGGAAAGAGCTATCACTCCTAAGACTGGAACAAAAGGAAAGAGGTTGAATGATTATACATTCATTGATTAGAGGGGGATCCTCCGCTAGCTGAAACTCAGACCTCTGAGGAAGAAGTACTTCACTGTCAGTGCTGATGTCTCTGAGCTCAAAGGTGTAGCCTTTGTGGGAGCCCTGAAAGTGGGCAATCAAATCTCCCTTCAAGAAAGAACTTGCTGTTAGAGTACATTTGGCTGCCAGGTTTGAGCTTAGGATACCTTCAGTGGAAAGTTGCCTCAGACTGAGTACAGCCCTGAGAAAGTCTCAACCAGCCCCACCAGGGAGCTCCAATACAAAGACTACTCATAGAGGGATCCTACACAGGTCAGGGGGTTGCCTAGAAAGCCCATATCCTACAACACTAAATGCTAATGTCTTTCCAATTATTGAGTAGGCAAGTAGATATGTGAATATGGCATTCATTAAAGAAGTGCTAAGTGGAGATATAAATTGGAGAGCTGTTAGCACACTGATGAGGCTTCCCAGGTGACTCAGTGGCTCAGGAGACACCAGGCCGATTCTTGGGTTGGGAAGATCCCCTGGATGAGGGCATGGAAACCCACTCCAGTGTTCTTGCCTGGAGAATCCCATGGACAAAGGAGCCTGGAAGGCTACAGTCCATACTTTCACAAAGAGACACAACCAAAGCGACTGAGCATGCACAGCACAATGATGATGTTTTGCATCATGAAAGTAGAGTTTGGTATATAGAGTACTGAGCTCTGAGAGAGAGTAACCACTGAAGCAGGAGAGAAGTCATGACAATGTGATGTCTGAAAGCCAAGGGAAGAATAGAGTGGCTCACTCTGTCAAATGCTGGTAAGACATGAAATAAGCAAAGAACAAAAAAGTGAACTTTGAGTCAGTTGAGAGGACTTGGAAGAAAATATAGACTACTCTTTGGAGAAGTCTTGCTGTAAAGATAATTTGGAGGTACCCAGAGAAAGACATGAGGCTCAAAGTGTTTTCAAAAATTTATATGGTTTAATTTAAAAAGAGATCCTAGAGTATGAGAACAAGTTAGTTGATGGGAATGATCTAGGAGGAGGGAGAAATATGTGATATAAGACAGAAGTTGCAGGACAGAGGCCTTGAGTAAGGACCAGGGGCTCAGGATTCAGTGCACAAATGGAGTGGTTGGTCTTCTTTTGGATATTTGTCTTTCACTGAAACAGGAAAGAAGTCAGAGTATATGAGCACAGATGCAGGCAGAGGAGGACATTGTTTTGGAAGCTTGTGGATGTTTTCTTCTCATTGTTGTTTCCTTAGTGAAATAGGAAGTAAAAAAGAGGTGTTAGAGATTTGAGGAGAGAGGAGAGAGGGATAACAAATGGTCTGGGGAAACCTAGAAGATTGCAGATATCTTCAAACTCACCTATTCTCTGCTCAAATATTTCATTGCCTTTGGAGAATCATTTACAGAGGTGAATCTTGGAAAGTCAAATGCCTTATCCAAGGTTAAACATCTAATAGTAACTGAACTTGAACTCAGGTTCAGGTCCCTTGACAATTTTTGCAGTGTTCTTTCTAGTTAAACATATCTGTGTATTTCACTTGTGTGTTCATGATAGTATTTTCTTTCCAGATGCTAATACTCCTGCTTAGGATATACCTTTTGATGTGGAGAAGGCTCTCTCCCAATGCACTGCTCTGAAGCACAGTCAGTTTTCAAAAGAACAAAAATATTTCTCCAAAGAGTGGTTCTATAATCAGAAACCCTACAATAACCTCCATTTATATGCATTACAAACACAAAGTAAGCAACAGACATCAGAATTGGAATGCATCCTGAAACAGATGAGTGAACTGAAATATTTTAGGGGTGGTGAGTTTGACAGTTACTGACCAGTACTGAATCATGTATGAGGGACAATAAGATGTAAGACAAAACATTTCAAATATATGAGGAGATGAATATTCACTGTCTCAGACTTATTCTGTGTTTAGGAAGGAAATGTTCTAAAAATGCCAGGTAATGCATGCAATATCGTCTGTACTAGACATTCAAGGATAGAGAAGAATAGGGGAAGTGAAGACATTTAAGGGTGAAAGATTTGAAATTACATCCTACCCCATCTTTATTTAATACATGAGAAATACGAGGTCCCGAAAATGTACGAATGTTCACAAAGGTCACAAAAACTAATTAAGGAAAGAACTGTGGCTGGAAACCAGACTTCAGTATTCTTATTTCATTCTAATACACTGTTCATTCCAGTACAGTGTATGCCTTTTAGGCTGAAAAATCAAATACATGTTTAGTGTGTATGGAGGCTGTGACTATCAGGGCAGTTTCCTAAATGTAGACCAGTGACAACATGCTTTGAATTTCTGTTCTGCTCCATGTTAGTTATGCCACTATGAGTAGATTCCTTTTCTTTGAGCATCAGTTTCCTGATCCATAAATTGGGTTTGCTCATACTAATTTATACACTTGTTAAAAAATATCAAATAAGATTATGCAAAAGCTTCTAGCCCATATTTTGGCAAATATTTCGGTGCGTTAGCAAATATTATCTCCTCTTCCCCTTTCCTTATCCTATTTGCTATTGAAGGGATAGGGTAGATAGGCAAGCGTTTGAACATGTGTAGTGAAGCAGGCCCTCTGTTCCTTTTGCAAGGATATGTCAGTTCAGTTCAGTTCAGTCGTTCAGTCGTGTCCGACTCTTTGTGACCCCATGAATCACAGCACACCAGGCCTCCCTGTCCATCATCAACTCCCGGAGTTCACTCAGACTCACGTCCATCGAGTCAGTGATGTCATCCTGCCATCTCATCCTCTGCCATCCCCTTCTCCTCCTGCCCCCAATCCCTCCCAGCATCAGAGTCCTTTCCAATGAGTCAACTCTTCGCATGAGGTGGCCAAAGTACTGGAGTTTCAGCTTTAGCATCATTCCTTCCAAAGAAATCCCAGGGTTGATCTCCTTCAGAATGGACTGGTTGGATCTCCTTGCAGTCCATGGATATATCTATGGGAGGATATTTTCCCCCAAAGATAGGTTTTCCTAGAGTAGGGAAGGTTGAGCCTCTACTTTTTTGAGCATTTCTTTAGATAGGCATCCAGACATGAAGAGAAATTATCTGAGGGAGCTGGTATTTTCCAAGTGCCGCAAAGAATGAGTGGCTTCTTTATACCTACAAGGAAGTGAATCCCATGCCTGACTAACCATGATAATCATGTGAAAAACTTAAAACATATGATTACTGGCATCTAATTCCAAAAGTATAGAAATTATATCTCTGAGGGTAGGGCCAAGGAATCTGTATGTGTTACCAAACTCCTTAGATTAACACATGATCTAAGGGAAATTTCTTGTTCAAACTGACAAATATTTGTGAGCCACATTTGTTAATTACCTTTAGTACTACAAACCATTGTGTGTTTGTGTAGCAATTGAAAAAGAGGGAGACTGAGGTAGCAAGAGATTGAGCTGGAGATAAAGAAAAAGAGATAAAGATAGAGCTTGAGAACTAGAGACACAGAAAGTGTCCCTAGTCTATTTCTAGAAGAAATAGAATTAGATGGGTACTTACAGGTATAATGAGGACTCCTCAATAAGAAAATGAATCTGGCTCATTCATAATATGAAAACCAGCCAGTTCTTAGGAGACAAATTTTGTGGCTGCCAAACTAATTTTCTATTGTGCATACAAAATGCAGGTTTGTGTATTGGTGGTTAAGTCACCAGGCACCTTTCCTTATTGTAATATCTTGGCCATGCCAAGTGGCTCAGAGAGATGACACAACTGATAGTTAGCAGAAAGAGTCCTTTGGGGAATTCACTGGAAGTTATATTTCTCTCCATTTTTGGAATTAGATTTTGAAAGTACAGTACATGATTTTCAGTAATTCTGGACAAAGTGGTCTTCTTATGCAGTAAATAAGCATACACGTGTGCTTATTGACAGCTAACTGTGGTTAGGTATGGTCTGTTGAATTCAATTTGTTGCAGAAGTTGTAGGGTTTTCAGAAACTTGCTGTGCTGTGCTGTGCTTGGCCACTCAGCCATGTTCGACTGTTTGCAACCCCATGGACTATTAACCCTCCAGGCTCCTCTGCCCATGGGATTCTCTAGACAAGAATATTGCAGTGGGTTGCCATGCCCTCCTCCAGGGGATCTTCCCAATGCAGGGACTGAACCCAGGTCTCCTGGATTGCAGAGGGATGCTTTACTGTCTGAGCTACCACGGAAGCCCATGAATACTGGAGTGGGTAGCCTTTCCCTTCTCCAGGGGAACTTTCTGACCCAGGAATAGAACCAGGGTCTCCCGCTGCAGGCAGTTTCTTTACCAGCTGAGCTACTAAGGCAGCCCTTTCTTAAGATTATAGAGAGCAAATTACAAATCCTTTTCACTTCTTTTTCATGTTGAGGCCAAAAGATTTCAGCAAATGACATGCTTTTTTTAAATTTTTTCCTTATTTTCACACAGTGGAAATAATGTGTTCCTTAAAAAAATAAGAAGTAATGTATTCTTTTCAAGGCAAATTGGGGCTGATTAATATGGTCCCTGCAAATTGCTTTAAAATAAATGTCATTTTCATCATATAATGTTAACTTGAATACATTTGTTATGTTACTAATTCTTAAAGTATAATGCATCTTAAACAAAATCTACTTGTTTATAGTGTTCAGACATATACATTAGCCACTTGTTTGCAATTAAAGTGATAATTAATAGGTAATGAACAGTTTAGATTTAGAAGGAAAGTTTGTTTGATTATCTGCTGTCTTTCCCCATAAAGACATACAATATAAATGTCTTTGCATTTGTACTGAGGACATATCTAAAAAGTCAAGGCATATGTTTGTGATGCTGATCCCTTAACGACTTCCTTCTTCCGCAATTTTAGTCTATCATATTAGTGAATCCATGGCTTCATTTTCATCCCTTGCCTGTCTGGACCTTGTGTTTGATCACTTTACAAACAAGTTCTGAAACATAATTCTCTTGTCCCTTTGTCCTATTACCCACCTCTGCAAGAGTCCA
>SJYC01012567.1:0-22364 GCA_006408675.1 Madoqua kirkii | reverse complement strand
TGGTGATGGACAGGGAGGCCTGGTGTGCTGCAATTCATGGGATCGCAAAGAGTAGGACATGACTAAGCAACTGAACTGACCTGAACTGAACGCTGCAGTTCTTAAAATTCTGTGAAACTTTTTAAAATAAAGAAAATCATCCTATTTTCAAATTTCTGATTCAGAATATTTAGAGGGTGAGAACCCACCATATATACTTTTGATAAGTTTCACAATGGCCCAGAGAACTACAAGTTTAGAAGTAAAAGTTTACCTTTAAAAATGTTGTTCATGTCAATTTTATCTTTACTAGAGTATTTGCCTTGGGATTCTGAGTCAATGTCACAAATTGAAAGTTAGGAGACAGATTATATAGACTTAGGAATGCAGTTCAAGTAAGATTGGTTATTGTGACTAGGATACAACCCACTGCCCCTGCTTCAGGGGCTCATAGTGTAAACTTTGCCAGAAAAAGAGGTATAATGCTCATCTTTTATTTCTCTCCATTTTGAGGTTATATTCTTAGCTTTCATTCATAGATTTTTCTACAGGAAGAATATTTTGTCCATGAAAATGGCTTTCTTTCCCCCATTCTTAGAAATTTTCTGCAATTAGTAACCAAAATGTTGCTTTGATTTTACTGTGATTTATTTTACGTTTCTGGAGTGTGATTGGTATGACCTCTGCCTTTGATAAATACTTTAAGAAAGATCATGAGTCTCCTTCTCAGAGATGAAGTATAACTTCACATAACCTCCAAATTTTCTTACCTGATATTGATGTCTTCAATTGGTTTCCAAGTTTTAAAATTTGATTATATTAATATGTATAAAATATTTCAGGTACTAATGATATTATATTTGAGAACTGCATTTAGATCACATACATAAGTACTCTAAAAATGGTATTTTGTAAAGGCATTTTGTGAAAATACCACTCTTGTTTTCACTCATGGGGCTCTCTTGCTCATGACCATCTTAAATCCTTAAGGAAGCATTTACCAAAACTTCTCATAGGAAAGACTTGCCAGGGAGAAATAGTCAATAGATGCCAACTCCTCCAAAGCCAATGCTTGTTGATGCCTGCTCCCTGGCTGGCAAAAGAACCTTTTGCACAAATGCTAAGAGATTTCTTGGCTCCACTATGTACTATAATTCACCCTGTTATGGAGGAAAACAGCTGTTTTGTGATCATGATCTGGACATTTTCCATATTGACATACTGAGTTAAAATCCCAACTTGCCTCTCAGCACTGCAGTTCAGTCTCTAGGCTATTGGCTAATGAATGAAGGAGAGAATCCATGAACTTTCTCTTTTAATTCATTGCCTTTGATTGTCCTCTCTAACTTATAGTATGTTTTGTTATTTATCCATAGCTAAACTTGTAGCAGTACATAAAAATAAAATATCCCTTGAAATTTTACATTTCCAAATCAAAATACTCAAAAGTATTAGTTGCTCAGTCATGGCCAACTCTTTGTGACCCCATGGACTATAGCTCACCATGCTTCACTATCCATGGAATTCTCCAGGCAAGAATACTGGAGTGAGTAGCCATTCCCTTTTCCAGGGGATCTTTTCAGCCCAGGAATTAAACCCATGTCTCCTTCATTGAAGGCAGTCTTTATCATCTGAGGCACTAGGGAAGCCCCACAAACATTTTAAGTAAATATCCTTGACTGCAGTTCATGACAACATAAAACTTATTGGTACATGATGACACCTGAATCCCAAACCATCTATAAAGCTCAGACACTGGTGTCAGTACTTAGTTTGCATGCAGTCTGAAGTCTACAAACGACTCTCAACACAAGTTATCACATATTTGCAATGCACCCAAACACAGACTGCATCAGAAGAAATATCACTGAGAATTCTCTTACCTTCACAAATGTAAAACCTCATAAAATAAAACTGCATTGTAAAGTTTTACCTTAAGGGGTTTTAACATCAAGTACACAAGACCCTTGAGAATCTTGTATAATTATTCTCCAGAATAACACAATCACATATCCTGAAACAATTCACATAGAGTAATCCATTTAAATTCAGATAATAACCTCATATTCTCTTAATAATGGTAGATACATTAAAAAGGAAAAGAACATGATGAGACACACTGGGAAGAACAAAGAAATCACTTCCTTCTGTGGAGATGCATCAATTTCCAGATGCCTTCGGATACAGTTACTATACTGTTGTGAGATTTCACTAATATAACCATTATACAATGGAACAATCCACTAATAACTCACTAAGGATCATTAAACTTCATTTAAGGCAGTTAGTGGTTTATCAAAGAGACAAAAATGTTAATTCCGTCTCCAAATGGACTCACAGGGCATGAAGATTCTCAAATCTCTCCTCCCGGTTAGGAAGACATGTATATGCATATGCATTTCCATCACTGAGCATAAGTAACGGTCATTCCATTTAAAGGGCAAAATTTACATTCTGCCCTAGTTTCTCTCGGAGAAGACAATGGCACCCCACTCCAGTACTCTTGCCTGGAAAGTCCCATGGATGGAGAAGCCTTGCAGGCTGCAGTCCATGGGGTAGCTAAGAGTTGGACATGACTGAGTGACTTCACTTTCACTTTTCACTTTCACGCATTGGAGAAGGAAATGGCAACTCACTCCAGTGTTCTTGCCTGGAGAATCCCGGGGAAGGGAGAGCCTGGTAGGCTGCTGTCTATGGGGTCGCACAGAGTTGGACACGACTGAAGTGACTTAGTAGTAGTAGTAGTAGCTAATTTCTCTAGTACTCAATGTCTAGGTTTGTTTATAGGAAGATAATGTTACCAAGCCATTATCAATAAATCATGATGTACTAAAGAATACCTACAAATTTTAAGAGTGTTAAATACTTCCCTGTACTTTCAGATATGAACAAAGAAATAGGACATATATTTCTTGAAAATTGTGAATCATCATTTTTCCCCAGGAAACCAAAATACAAGTCATAATATTGAACGTTAGTAAGAGAAAGAGGTAAAAGGACCTTTATCATCTAATGAAGTTTTCAGGGGAAAACAGTTATACAGAAAAGATTGGAGCAGACTACAGTTAACCTGGAACCAGAGAAGGGGTTCCATGGGAGCTATGCAGTTATAGAAATACAAAATTTCCTTGCCTATGTGCACAATAGCCAATTTCAGACACATATACTAAATCCCATTTCCAGTACCTGAAAAAGAATATGATAAATGAAGAAATGGGTATATAGCTGGAATAAAAATGCCAGTGATTCTTGAAGAAGGCATAGGATGAGACACAGTTCACTAGTTATCAATGTTTAAATAATTTTTAAAAAATTTACTTTGCTGGCATTTATTTTGTGATGAAAGAATTTTCCTTAACAGTCTGCTGCATGAAAATGAAATAGATATTAAAAGACAATTATTTCATGAAAATTATTTATAAAATACTTCACATTCATTGACAAAACACTTTACAACAAAATAAATATTTTATGTAATGGCTTTGTCAGTAGGAATAGTTCCATTAATTGCATTATATAAAGTGAAAATTCCTTTTCGCTTTTGTTGGTTTAATATGTTTTGTTCTCTAAAATTCTCTGTCCTTGTTAGAAAGGTCTTTGTATCCTGTTCCTGAAAATACATCACTTTAAAAGAAGATATGAAAATGCATGCATGCCTAACATAAAATATCTACTGCTAAGGTTAAAAAAAAAAAGTACTTGTAGCTCTTCAGCTCCCAACATGAGCCAATGTTTGAGAAAAGAAATGTGTTTGCTTTATACAATACTATTCACAACCAAATTATCCCAAAGTGCTTTACAAAGTAATTAGTTGGAGGCTAGTATGAGAGTATGTAGGCAAACACAGGAGCCATTAAGATACTCAGCAATAGCTCACACACTGCTTTAGACATTAGAACCTGTTTTATTGAGAGTGGAGATGTTAGTTCAATTACAGAGTAATTTAATAGAATAATTGGAATTCCTCTGGGTCTGGTAAGTTTTACAGATCATCAAAAAATGATAGGCTAACTTCTTACTTTTTTCATTTCTAAAAATATCCAAGTGTGAATTAAAAACATATATTTTCCCTCAGGTAATTTAGTTAAAAGAAATCATTGCTATGAGGATGAATTATAAAAGAAAACCACACAATTCTTTCCAAAAGATACTTTATAAATTTGGTAAAGATGTATTATTTCGCAAATTCCTTTCTTTATTTTCTCCATTTGACAAACATTTTCCTTGCTTTCCCTCAACCTTTGTTTATGCAACCGTTCAAGCAAAAAGCCTTTCCTCTTTTCTCAATGCATTTATTCCCCACTCTTCAAGTCACTGTCTTTTCTTCTTCCATGAAAAATTCCCCAAATGAAATACCCACCTTTCTGATTTCATATTACATATTTCCTGTATTTCACACTTGGCCTTGGTTCAGGTTAAGTTTTATTTTTATTTATATTTCAAGAATAAGACCCACGAGGACAGCAAAGAAGTCTATAATTTCACTTATTCCCAGGACCTTGAGTAAGGATTAGTTATATGATCAGATACATGGCTCCCAACGTTCATGTTGATAGCAGTCTGAGCATATATTGGCAGGAACTTCTCTAAGAAAACCTTGCGCCATGATGGAACCATTAACAATCAGTCAAGTTTCTGGCTTGTACTTTTTTTACCACTCCTGGTTTATTCCTCATTCATCCATGTTCCAAGTTCCTTGATCAAGGGGTCCTCTTTAGACATCATTTCACCCAAAAACAACCACTTACAGGAGGATATGGTGACATAACTGCTGATCTTTTCACCATTTCGAGTATCAAAGGCAACTGACCAGGACTAGCTCAGCAGCTGTCAGAGCATTCCTTACCTTCTGCTGGTCCTCATGTCACAGTATGGCATGGTCCTCACGTTACAGTATGGCATGGTCCTTACATTATAGTATGGCATGGTCCTCACAGTACTACCCCCAGCTAGTCCTTCTTTCTCAGCAGGAGGAAGGCAAAATAACAGAAAAAGTGAAAATGAAAGTCACTTAGTCATGTCAGACTCTTTGCAACCCCACGGACTATACAGTCCATGGAACTCCCCAGGCCAGAATACTGCAGTGGGTGGCCTTTCCCTTCTCCAGGTGATCTTCCCAACCCAGGAATCAAACTGGTCCTTCTTTCTCAGCAGGAAGAAGGCAAAACAACAGAAGGTAGAATGAATTATAGAATAAAAAGGGGGATGGAATTGCCTAAAATACAAAAAAATTCTAAGTCCTTCACTCTTCACTCTAAAACCAATCTCTGTTCCTTGAAGTTGAATGTTCACAGAGTTGAATGTGCACAGAGGCTCTGGTTTGAGTTTTCACTCAATAAAAGTCATAAAATCAATGTTTTCTGTTAAGCAGAACTATGCTTTGTCAGTTTGGAATTTTTGTCACTTTTTTTTGTTTTGTTGTTCTTGCCCAGGTGATCACTTTGGAAATTCCTTTGGCCATCAAATAGTTCTCAGTAACAGGTGCAACCTATTGTCACCAAAACTAGATAAGTGCCACTGAACAATCTGTAAGGTAGAGGCTAGTTTCATTTCTGTGGTTACTGCCTATACCTCTGAAATCCATGGGACTCACTAAGAAACCCTGTCCCAGGCCAGAATACAACCTGTGCTATGCTGTGCTTAGTTGCTCAGTCATGTCTGACTCTTTGCAACCCCATAGACTGCAGCTTGCCAGGCTCTTCTGTCCATGGGGATTCTCCAGGCAAGAGTACTGGAGTGGGTTGCCATGTCCTCCTCCAGGGGATCTTCCCCAAACAGGGATCAAACTCAGGTCTCCTGCATTGCAGGCAGATTCTTTATCACCTGAACCACTGGGAAAGCCCAAGAATATAACCTATCACATTTCAAAGAGGAAACCAGTTGCCTAGGATAAACAGTTACACCCCAGCCCCCCAGGGAATATGGAAGCTACATGATACTATAAGTGTCTCTTACCAGTGGCAAAAAACCAACCCAAACAAGTTAATTTGAAAATGACTTTACTAATTCATGTATGAATAGATCTGGTTCCAACTTGCCAAGATCCAGGAGCTCACATAGTGTTACCAGGACTTGATCTCTCTCACTTAGCTCTGAATTTTTTATGTTGGCTACATTCTTCGATAGGAATTCCCTTTGTGGTCCCAAAATGGATGCAATGACTTCAGTTTTATATCCTCCAATTCAAACTCTATAGTCCCAGTGGATATATAATTACAACTCACTAGTTCTGACTGGGTCAGTCACCCCTCCTTTAAACAATTACTCTGGCCAAGAGAAAACAATGCCTAATTCCAGAAGTGGGAAAGGAGTCAACAACCATCAAATCAGCAAGACTGAAAGTAGCAGAAGGGTTTTTCACTGAGGGAACTATGGATGCTCTTTGGAAGGAAAAGGGGAAATGTATAATAAATGGCCAAAAACTGTAAATGACTTCTACACTACAAACAGGAAAACTTTCTTGTTTGACTAAGTGCTTAATACAGTACCAATAACCTTCTTTGTGACATAATTTCCACCCATTTCCCTTCAGGTAGATTTTGGATGAAAATGTGCATATAGTTTATCTTTATATGACGATATTTATAAAATAAACATATATACTTAAATGAAGTTGCTCAGTTGTGTCCAACTCTTTGGGACCCCATGGACTCATAGCCTACCAGGTTCCTCTGTCCATGAGATTTTCCAGGCAAGAGTACTGGAGTGGGTTGCTGTTTCCCACTCCAGAGGATCTTCCCAAACCAGGGGCTGAACCCATGTCTCCCACATTGCAGGCAGACACTTTACCATCTGAGCCACCAGGGATACTTAGGACACATTATGAATCACTAACGGTACTTTGTCAGCTAATCTAAGTTCTTAAAGTTTTGTGTGACCAACCCCCTCTACAATAGGCAAAATAGTGTCTCTCATTTGGGTTAGTGTTTCATCATAGTTGAGAATTCATATCAAGATTCTTCTCCCAACTTTACAATTCATTTATTTCTGGAAATTATTTATTGAGTGTCTGATAATATGTTAGCTGATAGAGATATATGAACTGCAGAGACAGAAACTACCCTCATGAAATTTAAGAAGGGTGGGATGTGACCAGACTTGCATTTTGAAAAGATTACTCTCATTGGACATACGCAGGGAGACTAGTCAGGAGGTTACTTACTGTATTTATATCAGTGCAAGTGGGAGATAAACCTAAGTTTAACTTGAGCAGAAATACATGAAATGGAGTAAAGACATAAGAATAGATAAAAAATTTAATATGAATTATGGACAACTTGCCAAAGGCTAAGAATGGAAGCTGAGGTACCGTGGGATTTTAATGTTACTTCCTATGTATTTGACATACAAAACTGAATAGCTCCCATTCTTTCTAATAAGGAACACTGAAAGAGGACCAGGTTTGATGGATGCTGAATATTTTTACCTTTCCTATGACACCGTGTCTTGCATTTTACTTAGTTCTGGGCCTATATTATCTCTAAACATAATATTATTGCTCTATTCAGTGAGAGATCAAATTTCATCTTTACCCTGGAGCAATCACAATATCTGGCCCGAGTAGTACTTATTTATTGTTTTCAATTCACTTTTATAGAGTGGCTGAATAAATGCATAAGCCAATATATAGCCATGTATCACAGTGCCTATAAATATAGTATCATATTATATTTATTTTGATTCACCATTTTCTTCTTTAGGAATCCTCCTTAACTCCTTTGGAACTTAAACAAAATCATAACTAACTTTAAAAATATAATCAGATTTATAATTGCCTGCAATAATTTTATCACTTTTAGAGAAAGTTTTTACTTATTTTTTCCTAACCTTATTGAGATATAATTGACATGTATCACTGTACAATTATAGGTGTATAGCATAATGATGTGACTTATATATACTATAGAATGACTATCATAATAAGTTTAGCTAGCATGCACTATCTCATATAGGAAGTTTTGAATCAAACAAGAGAGGGCAAGGAAATTGTATTGGTAAATATGACATCCAGATAAGCAACCATGTGTGTCTTTTCTCTTGTTTAAAGTTAGGGAAGGCTGGTCAGAAAGGCTAGTTTCAAAATATCTTTTCTCTCCTCCTCCCCCACCCTAGCATGAAGACCTACATTAAGCAGAAAATAATGAACAGTAAAACTAAAAAACAAAAAACCCTCAAAACCCCAGGCAATGGGAAAATAAATAAGGATCTACAGTCTCCAAGTAATAAGGCACTTAGATTTTATCTGAAAAATGGTCATTTGGGAACCTTTGTTCTCTTTGCCTCTGAACCCCCAAAAGTACTTATTTTCTAAACATTCATCTGACTTCATAAGTGCCTTTTAAGTGATCATCTATTATAGCATTAAACTAAATGGTCTCTTCTTTTGCTATTTAGCTTTTCAAACAGCTGTCATGTTTGAGTCATATCTAAGCCTTCAAGTTCCAGGACTACCTTGATCATCTTTGTCTGATCCCATCCCTTAACTTGTCCTAAGCATAGTCAGTAGTAATATGATTGGTTGTTAACTTACCCATTAACTGTCATATTAATTTATTAAGTAGTTCCTATTTCTTCAGTGGTAAATGGTAGCCTTTAGAATGTGAATAAAGAACATATTCTCTCTGATAATGCTCTTCCCACCATTTCTACTTTAATGTTTTTCCTGAGTTAGAATTATTTCCAATCAAAAGTGATTTCAGCTCAATCATAAATCTCCCATATATCTTCAGAGGGAATGGTTCCTAAAGCATACCCGCAGGGTTATTTTTTAATCTTCTGATCTTGTAATCACTAGAGCTCAAATAGTTCCCAAGTTACTCTATAACCTTTAGACAAGCATTGATTTATTTTCTGAGTTTCATCTTGCCAGCTCTCATTTTAAAGATTGCTTCAGAAATGAGATCTGTGTTACCTTAACACTGGTTATTTTCTGGATGCATATCCTGCTGTTAACTGAATACATGACAGAAACACTGGAGACATATACAGGGCAATTTCTATGCTGACCATTAAATGGACTCTGATAAGTTTTCCTCTCAATATTACCTTGGTAAAATTGCACTCTGTGTGTGTGTGTGTGTGTGCTAAGCTGCTCCAGTCATGTCTGACTCTTGTGGCCTCATGGACTGTAGTCTGCCAGACTCTTCAGTTCATGGGATTCTCCAGGCAAGAATACTGGAGTGGGCTGTGATGCTCTCCTCCAGGAAATCCTCCTGACCCAGGGATCTAACTCACATCTCGTGTCTCCTGCATTGGCAGGTGGGTATATTTTTTTACCACTAGCGCCACCTGGGAAGCCCAAAATTGCAGCATTTTCTAATGGAAATCCAAAATGGTCCAGTGTCTCTCAGTCCTTTCTCTGCATTACATTAAGAGAAGAGTTATAAAAATTTGCATGGTGTATCTTTTTCCCAGAGATTCTGAATTTAATTGGCCTGGAGTAGTGCCTGAATTAGTGATAACAAAACCCAGCCAGGCTTGAGAAGCATGCTTCATTAGTCAATAAAATAAATAAAATTATTTAATAGTCAATAAAATAAATAGAAATAAATCTAAAGACCTATGTTCAAATCTTTTATAACTATCAATAATTACCTTGTGAATCTGGGTGAGTCATTTCATGCTTCCAAGTTTCATCTTTCTAAGTCATATTTTTTTGCCTATAAAATAAAAATTTGGGTAAGATGATTAATCTTTTATTAGGTCAACAAATTAAATCATCTAAATTCCAGACCTACTAAGTTCCATGTTGGATATAACCAATATAAATCAGTCACTGATTCTGGTCCATTGGTTTTTTAAAAAGTGGCTATCATAGCCATCAATTTATTTTAACTTACAATTAAATTCTTACTAAAATAAAATTTTAAATCAAAAAAATGTTGTCAACCGCTACTCAAAACATTCTTCCTTTAATCTTTCTGCTTATAGGTAATTGCTTAAGTAAAATGTTATATTACTCTGAAGGACTTGTGCAGATTGAGGTCAGAGTTGATTTGTTATATTTTAATTACCCTATACAGTCTCATCATATTTGGACAAAATGAAGTGAATCACAGCAAGCTTTACTTTAGTTGCAGAAATAAATAAGACAAAGCTATAGCCCAGGAGACTGGAGGTCAGGCATGTGGGTTGACGATATTTAGGGCAAGGTGAGAAACTATACCATCTTGTCTAGTCCTAGTCTGGGAAAATCTATAAGCATGATTACCCAAATATGTAAACCTGTGGCTGATTCAAGTTGAGGTTTGATAGAAAACAGCAAAATTCTATAAAGCAATTATCCTTCTATACAATTTTTTAAATTAATTATTATTTTTTTAAAGTCAAGCCATTGGTGTCTTAATGGTTCATCATATAAGGTGATATCCTGCCCAAGACCTGATTACCCAGATCTGGTGGGTCTTCTGCATACACTTTACCCATCCTGCCTCTTATATGTATTCCAAAAAGGAGTAGAATTATTTATACTCCCATTACCCCACTTTTAAAGAACTTTTTTGGCATTTTATCATCTAGCTTTAAATTGTGATAATATTCTCAGCAATCACTTGACTTTCGTTTATGTTTTAACTATCACTGAAGACAAGCAATGTTTTGTCTTTGTCTTTCATTTGCCTTTCTTTGCTTTCTCCCAAACAGAAATGTAGACCTCTGAGGTTTATTGCATAAAACATTTCAAATGTCCTACTTTATAAGTTATGAACTGCTTTGTGTATATAAACAGATATTTGAACACTACTGATTTTGATTGATTCCCTATTATGAGCCCCAGTGATCTTCCTCTACGGTGTCTTGCTCTATTATTTAACTCTTTGGATTCAGTTTGTGGCCTGAGTGTTATTTGGAGTAAAAGAAAATTAGTAATTTGGGGCAATTCTATATTGCATTCACTCTGCAGAGCAGACTGAATATATTTTTAGGCACTGCATGTTTATAACCTAATTTTCCCTCATTACTTTACAGAGGTGACCTTGTTCTAATACCTTCACACCTGATGTTATAAAAGTGAAATTCTTTTCAAACCTGCTCTGTTAATGTGTTCCTGCTCAGAAACAAATGCAAGATAACATTAACATTCCTGCCACAAAATACCCGCTAATTTGCTTGCACTGAAGATAGAAAGCTTTTCATTACATATCACAAACTTCATTTATGTAGAATGAGTCACCAGGCTTGCTGAAAAGCCAATGAGCATCTAATCTCTAATGCTGCCTTCAGCTCTAACATCAATCCTCCTAGTTCAACTCATCTTTTATCAGCTATTCAGTCTTTCTTTCCTTTTTTTCCTTTTTTTTCAGTTTCTATCCTGTTACAAAATCGTGCTGTTCATCTATCAAAACAGCTTTGATTTATGCTTTTTTAATATTACAACTTCACAGGAAAACACACACACACACACACACACACACACACACACACACATAGGAATGTACTATTTTCTTATTAAGGTCAGAATGAAATCTATGCAACAGAAAATGAACAACTTGGTTTCAAATAAATGATAACATTATTAAGTTCATAAAAGTTGCATTCCTGATCTTAAATTCTGCTTGATATGTGTCTCTCCATGTTAAATTTCTCTTGAAAATGATCTGCAGAGACCTGTACAGATTAATATGCCATCTCCAGGCACAAATGAAAAATAAAAAGAAAGAGGCTTTCAATGCTTTAGTTATTCTAAATGTATTAAGCCAATGGCATTTCAACTATGGTTATTCTATTAAAATCACATCCTTATGACATCTTAGCACTGGCAGAGTCTTCTGTTAGTCTTTCAGAATTTTCTTGAAGATTAACCCTGGAGATCTACTTTGTGTCAATCTTGGATCATTTCCGTAGGAGGGGGGGAAAATGTGCTTCATATATCATACTTAGCTGTCAACTTTCATTAAACATGTTTAATGGATATTCTTATTAGATATAAAATCTCCCAAGAGTTCTAGGGCTGACTAAGAATGAACTATTTTGCAGAGGCAAAATTGGTAGCAAGTTAAATTGAGTTTAATGATCTTGAAGGTGAAAAGTCAATAAAAGTCAGGCAAAGAATGTTTATGTAGAAGACTAGGAATACTTATCACTATGTCTTGGTAACATACAATGCAAAAGTAAGAAGAATTTCTTTTTTATTTTCTCTTCTTTCTTTCCTTTTAAACACGAAAGACATTTTATCCTTTGAACACAGAAGCATGTCCTTGCTGTAAGCAGCAAAGCTGGAGGTCATTATGCCTAATTTGTGGTACCCTAGGCCCAAATAGGTCTTCAGAGCATCCTGATGAAAAATGCGATGTTAAATGGAGCTCCAGAGAGAATTCTTCTTAGGATGAAGACTAGTCTGTTGAAAAAGCACACACTTCTCTGTAACGTGACTACTCCATGTGATTAAAAATGAAGTGAAGATCAGGGTTCAGATTAAGCTGAAGGAATGAAAGAATCTGGAACTCATTCCTACAATGAATACCTCAAAAACACACCTACCTATGGAACAATTCTAACAGAAAACTAAGTGGAAACTTGACAAAGGATTCTTATACAACCAAGGCTATAAGTAAGATGCATATGTCAATGGGTATGGAGGGAATAAAAGTGATCACATGAGGACCTATGTCCCTAGGAGGGGACTCTAAGGAAATGGAAGTTAACATGGAAGGACATCTGCCCTGGGGAGCAAGCAATACAAGCCACAGGTAGGGATCCCCAATCCTGGGGTTCTGTGCAGGGAAGACACGCTCTCTTGTCTGGTTGGGGTACCACTGAGACACAACTAGAGAAAAGACTCAAGTGTGGGACACAGAGGTGACCTGGTCCCAGGGGTGGAGCTTGGGTGGGCCAGCAGTGGCCATGGTTGGTGCTTACAGAAGCACCACATCAGAGACAACTTTTGTCTCTGATGCCAGCCACTCCACCACAACTCACCCCAAACACGTGGCAGGAGGCCATGCAGCCCCACTTGCCATATAGAGTGATTCCACAACAGGGGACGGGGAGAGAAGACAGGGTCAGTGATTGGTTGTGAGAGGGAAAGGGAACTTGCACCCAAAACTGACTCTGAGTAGAGCCACATGTGTCTGGACAGGTAGCACATCATAGATCTGCAGTGGCCTGCCAAGCTAACAGTCCATATAAGCTGACTTCTCTGCAGAAGTTTGGCAGGCCAGGGAGTATTGTGATGAATTCAAAGTGCTGAAAGGGGAAACCCTCCAACCTAGTATACTTTACTCAGATTATCAAGTAGAAGAAAAGAGATAAAGAACTTCTCTGAGAACCAAAAACTAAGAACTCATCAACATTAAACCTACCCTGAAATGTTAAAGGGTCCTTTGTAAGTGGAAAAAAAGTAAGAATCTACAGAAAAGGGAAAATCCAACTTGTAGTATAAACTATAAAAACACTGATTCACTATGTTGTACACCTGAAACTAATATTGTAAATCAACTATATGTCTAGGGAATGGCTATCATAAAAAGTCCACAAATAACAAATGTTGGCATGATGTATAAAAAAGTGAACCCTTCCCTGGTAGCTCAGATGGTAAAGAATTTGCCCACAATGCAGGAAAC
Source organism: Madoqua kirkii (assembly GCA_006408675.1). Taxonomy (NCBI): domain Eukaryota; kingdom Metazoa; phylum Chordata; class Mammalia; order Artiodactyla; family Bovidae; genus Madoqua; species Madoqua kirkii. The sequence continues at coordinate 8,826 of SJYC01012567.1, read as the reverse complement.
CTAGATTTGATTCCTGGATTAGGAAGATCCCCTGGAAAAGGGATTGGCAACCCACTCTAGTATTTTTGCCTGGAGAATCCCATGGACAAAGGAGCATGGCAAGTTACAGTCTATGGGGTCACAAAGAGTTAGACACAACTGAGTGACTAACACTTCACTTCACTCCTACACTGTTGATGAAAATGTAAATTGTGCAGCTACTATGGAAAACAATATTTAAATTTCTCAAAAAGCTGAAAATAGAACCATTATTTGACCCAGTAATTCCACTCCTGGGTATATATCCATAAAAACAAAAACACCAATTTTAAAAGATACATATACTCAATGTTCATAGCAGTAACATTTACAACAGTCAAGATATGAAACCAACACGTGTCTATCAATAGATGAATGGATAAAGGAAATGTAGTGTGTGTGTGTGTGTGTGTGTGTGTGTGTGTGTGCATGTGTATATAAAGGCATATTATATATATAATGGAATATTGATCATAAAACAAGGAATACTACCTTTTTCAGTAACATGGATAGACCTAGAGAATATTATGCTTAGTCAAAAAGCTAGACAGAGAAAGCGAAATGTGATATTACTTAAATGTAGAATCTAAAAAATAATACAAATGACGGTGTATAGCAAAACAGAAACAGACTTACAGATATAGAAAACAAACTAGTAAATACCAGTGGGGAAAGGAAATCCGGGAGGGCCACATTATGGGTTATGGGTTTCAGATGCACAAACTGCTTTGTAGAAAATAGGTAAGAGACAAGGATGTATTATATAACATAAAAATTATAGCCATTATCTTGTAATAACTTTTAATGGGATAGAAACTATAAAAATATTGTATCACTATGTGGTATACCAGTGGAGAAATAACTCCAGAAAGAATGAAGGAATGGAGCCAAATCAAAAACAATACCCAGTTGTGGATGTGACTGGTGATAGAAGCAAGATCCGATGCTGTAAAGAGCAATATTGCATACGAACCTGGAATGTCAGGTCCATGAGTCAAGGCAAATTGGAAGTGGTCAAACAAGAGATGGCAAGGGTGAACGTCGACATTCTAGGAACCAGCGAACTAAAATGGACTGGAATGGATAAATTTAACTCAGATGACCATTATATCTACTACTGCAAGCAGGAATCCCTCAGAAGAAATGGAGTAGCCATCATGGTCAATAAAAGAGTCTGAAATGTAGTACTTGGATGCAATCTCAAAAACAACAGAATGATCTCTGTTCGTCTCCAAGAAAAACCATTCAATATCATAGTTACCCAAGTCTATGCCCCAACCAGTAATGCTGAAGAAGCTGAACTGTTTTATGAAGACTTACAAGACCTTTTAGAACTAACACCCAAAAAAGATGTCCTTTTCATTATAGGGGACTGGAATGCTAAAGTAGGAAGTCAAGAAACATCTGGAGTAACAGGCAAATTTGGCCTTGGAATGCAGAATGAAGCAGGGCAAAGACTAATAGAGTTTTGCCAAGAAAACGCACTGGTCATAGCAAACACCCTTTTCCAACAACACAAGAGAAGACTCTACACATGGACATCACCAGATGGTCAACACAAAAATCAAATTGATTATATCCTTTGCAGCCAAAGATGGAGAAGCTCTATACAGTCAACAAAAACAAGACCAGGAGCTGACTGTGGCTCAGATCATAAACTTCTTGTTGCCAAATTCAGACTTAAACTGAAGAAAGCAGGGAAAACCGCTAGACCATTCAGGTATGACCTAAATCAAATCCCTTATGATTATACAGTGGAAGTGAGAAATAGATTTAAGGGCCTAGATCTGATAGATAGAGTACCTGGTGAACTAAGGAATGAGGTTCATGACATTGTACAGGAGACAGGGATCAAGACCATCCCCATGGAAAAGAAATGCAAAAAAAGCAAAATGGCTGTCTGAGGAGGCCTTACAAATAGCTCTGAAAAGAAAAGAGGCAAAAAGCAAAGGAGAAAAGAAATGATATAGGCATCTGAATGCAGAGTTCCAAAGAATAGCAAGAAGAGATAAGAAAGCCTTCTTCATCTATCGATGCAAAGAAATAGAGGAAAACAACAGAACGGGAAAGACTAGAGATTTCTTCAAGAAAATTAGAGATATCAAGGGAACATTTCATGCAAAGATGGGCTCAATAAAGGACAGAAAGGGTATGGACCTAAAAGATTGCCGGGAGAAATATCAATAATCTCAGATATGCAGATGACACCACCCTTATGGCAGAAAGTGAAGAGAAGCTAAAAAGCCTCTTGAAAAAAGTGAAAGAGGAGAGTGAAAAAGTTGGCTTAAAGCTCAACATCCAAAAAAAAAGGATCATGGCATCCAGTTCCATCACTTCATAGCAAATAGATGGGAACACAGTGGAAACAGTGTCAGACTTTATTTTGGGGGGCTCCAGAATCACTGCAGATGGTGACTGGAGCCATGAAATTAAAAGACACTTACTCCTTGGAAGAAAAGTTATGACCAACCTAGACAGTATATTCTAAAGCAGAAACATTACCTTGCTGACTAAGTTCCATCTAGTCAAGGCTATGGTTTTTGCTGTGGTCATGTATGGATGGGAGAGTTGGACTGTAAAGAAGGCTGAGCATCAAAGAATTGATGCTTTTGAACTGTGGTGTTGGAGAAGACTCTTGCAAGACCCTTGGACTGCAAGGAGATCCAACCAGTCCATTCTGAAGGAGATCAGCCCTGGGATTTCTTTGGAAGGAATGATGCTAAAGCTGAAACTCCAGTACTTTGGTCACCTCATGCAAAGAGTTCACTCATTGGAAAAGACTCTGATGCTGAGAGGGGTTGGGGACAGGAGGAGAAGGGGACGACCGAGGATGAGATGGCTGGATGGCATCACGGACTCGATGGACGTGAGTCTGAGTGAACTCTGGGAGATGATGATGAACAGGGAGGCCTGGCATGCTGCGATTCATGGAGTCGCAAATAGTCGTACACGACTGAACTGAACTGATACCTTAAACTAATATAAATCAACTATGCTTCAATAAAATAAAATTTTTGTTTAAAAATTTAAAAAACATATCAGATAAAGAGTAAGTAAAACCACTAGCTGGGACCACCAAGTGACATTCAAGTCACCAATACTGAAAGTCTCTTGATTTTCTAATCTAGACTTACCTTGGAATATTCACACCTCCAATTATGCCTCTTTTGCCTGGAATTCTTAAAGAGGTAGGAATACCAGACCACCTTATCTGCCTCCTGAGAAATCTGTATGCCAATCAAGAAGCAACAGTTAGAACTGGACATGGAACAACAGACTGGCTTCAAATTGGGAAATGAGCATGTCAAGGCTGTATATTGTCTCCCTGCTTATTTAACTTATATGCAGAGTACATCATGAGAAATGCTGGGCTGGAAGAGGCACAAGCTGGAATCAATATTGCCAGGAGAAATATAAAAACCTCAGATATGCATATGACACCACCGTTATGGCAGAAAGTAAAGAATAACTAAAGACTTTCTTGATGAAAATGAAAGTGGAAAGTAAAAAAGCTGGCTTAAAACTCAACATTCAGAAAACGAAGATCATGGCATTCGGTCCCAACACTCCATGGCAAATAGATGGGGAAACAGTGTCAGTTTTTATTTTGGGGGGCTCCAGAATCACTGTACATTGTGACTGCAGCCATGAAATTAAAAGACTCTTGCTTCTTAGAAGACAAGTTATGACCAACCTAGACAGCATACTAAAAAGCAGAAAAATTACTCTGCCAACAAAGGCCCATCTGGTCAAAGCTATGGTTTTTCCAGTAGTCATGTATGGATGTTAGAGCTGGACTGTGAAGAAGGCTGAATGCCGAAGAATTGATGCTTTTGAACTGTGGTGTTGGAGAAGACTATTGAGAGTCCCTTGGACTGCAAAGAGATCCAACCAGTCTATCCTAAAGGAAATCAGTCCTGAACACTCATTGGAAGGACTGATGCTAAAGCTGAAACTCCAATAATTTGGCCACCTGATGCGAAGAACTGATTCACTAGAAAACACTCTGATGCTGGGAAAGATTGAAGGCAGAAAGAGAAGGCAATGACGAAGGATGAGATGGTTGGATGGCTTCACCGCCTCAATGGACATGAGTTTTTGTTAAGTTCCGGGAGTTGGTGGTGGACAGGGAAGCCTGGTTTGCTGCAGTCCTTGCAGTCACCAAGAGTTGGATACAACTGAGTTACTGAACTGAACTGAACACACAAAGGCTTTATGAAAAATAATACCTTTAAAGGGTTCCTGCTTCTTAATTGTCAGCTCTAGTAAGTATACTGAAATCATTATATCTTTAATTTTTCCAAATTTGCCTTTTCCCCTAAGACTCCAAGTTTCCTCAACATCCAATTATTCATTTACTCCACATCAGAAAATTATTAGATAGGACAGAAAAAAAATTCTGAACACTCAATTTTGTTGGTTATTTTTCTCATTATATCAGATATTTTTATGCCTAAATGAATATTACTTCAGTGCTTCTGATGCTGACAAAAAATAGGGATTTTCTCTGAAGTAATATACAAATGATTTTTGTGTTGAGAATTTTTCTATACCTTTTCTTTTTAAACACTTTCATTTATTTCTAGGAAGTCTTTCAACCCTAAGAAATTTGCATTAAAATTACCATAATAATAGTATGTAACTTATATCAGTACACATGTTACTGTGTATTTATAAACTCTTATGATCACTATAACAACTCTATGAAGAAAATATGTGGCCAACTGGTCAGCACTGGGATAAATTGGAAAGAATTTTTATTAATATCTCAGAAGCTCTGAGAACTAGCTGTAGCGTCAATTAAATACTGGTTTGGATAAGTCATATAACCCCTTTGAACTTCAGTTTCTTCATTCACTCATTTAACTAATCAAAACAAACAATGGTTATCTGGAAATGAACAAAATACAGTTTATTCCTTCAAGTTATGATATAGTAGATACTCAAATATATCCGAATATATAAAGTTTTTAAGACAGTAAAGGGAAAATTATGTGAGACATATCCTTGGCCAAACATTGTTTAGATCAGATGAAATTTGAAAATGATATGCCAGTTATGTAAGAGCAAAGTATTATCATCAACATCAGCAAAGTATTATTTTGACAAGTATCCCAGGTGTTTTTGGCAGAATGATTTCCCTCAAAGAGTTCCATGTCCTAATCTTTAAAAGCTATCAGTATGTTACCTATTTTTCAAAATGGGCTTTGAGTTTATGCTTAAAGTGTTTGGGTTGGATTACCTGGGTGGACCCAATATTATTATAAGAACCCTTCTGCCAAGTAGGGGACATGAGAGATGTGGGTTTGATCTCTGGTTGGGACAATTCCCTGGAGTAGGAAATGGCAACTCAATCCAATATTCTTGCCTGGAAAATCCCCTGGACTGTGGGCTACAGTCCATAGCGTCACAATGGGTCAGACATAACTGAAGTGATATAGCATGCATTATAAAATTTTAGAATTTTTCAAAACAGAATAAATTATACACAAAATTGTTAGTTTTATGAGTCCACAGATGATAGTCTTTGACAAAGGAAAAGTAGTGATGATGGGGATGTAGAGAGGTGCAAAGACTGTAGAGTCTAAAGGCCAGTCTAAGACCAAGAGGACATAGGGGACTTCCCTGGTGGTCCAGTGGTGAATGCTTGCACTCCCAATGCAGGAGGTCTGAGTTTGATCCCTGGTCAAGGAACTAGACAGAGAAGGCAATGGCACCCCACTCCAGTACTCTTGCCTGGAAAATCTGATGGACCGAGGAGCCTGGTAGGCTGCAGTCCATGGGGCCGCTAAGAGTCGGACATGACTGAGTGACTTCACTTTCACTTTTCACTTTCATGCATTGAAGGAGGAAATGGCAACCTACTCCAGTGTTCTTGCCTGGAGAATCCCAGGGACGGGGGAGCCTGGTAGGCTGCTGTCTATGGGGTTGCACAGAGTCGGACATGACTGAAGTGACTTAGCAGAAGCAGCAGCAGCAAGGAAGTAGATCCCACATGCAGCAACTAAGACCCAGTGCATCAAAAATGAAACAAAACAGAAACTAAGAAAAATCCCAAGGGGAGGTAATATGCAGAGTGAATGGTAAGATCCTCACCCCTACTTCCCACTGCTCCTAGGGAATTTCAGTTCTTAATTTTTTGTACATACTGGACTCTCATGAAAACTTCCCTATGAATAAAGACGTAAAGCTTTTGCAAATCATCTGATGACCACTGCAGCAATCACTAGGAAACCAGTGAACAGATTTAAGCTTGGAAATTCTATGAATACTTTAACAGAATTTGAAAGAACAGAGACATCAATTGTAAGAGCTCCAGTTCAAAGATAATGGGGAAAAAAGTGAAAAAGACAATTTGATAGATTAAAAAAGAAAAGAACTGTTGCAATCTGATCACAGTTAGCTAAAGGAGGGAGACAGAATGACCCTAAGATTCCTACCTTGAAGGACAAGGTGGAGAGCATTGCCATTATTCAGTGAGTAGCAGAACTGGTTTGAATATATCAACTGATTTAATCCTCATAACAATGCTATGAGGTGGTTTATATCATTATTCCAGACTTACTGATGAGTAATCTGAATCTCAAGAGACTAAATAATTTACCCAAGGTCACCAGTTTAGCTATTAACAGGGATGGTTCAAATTCAGGTGATGTGGCTCTAGAACCATGGTTGTGTCTCTGAGAATAGTGTTCTCAGCCACTGTGCAGCATTTATTTAGAGAATGAGAATAAATTTTATTTTCGACATGTGAGATTATAAGCAAATGAAATGGAATAACTCAGTACATTTTGCTGTCATTACAGGAAGATCTCAGAACACTGCTGCCCTATGGAACAAGGCTGACCCTGACAAATAGTAAATCTAGATACTACTACATTGTTCAGTCAGTAGGACATCTTGAAGCTTGCTGAGTGTGCTGAGAACTGTAACATAATTTCATTATCACTGCTGCTGCTGCTAAGTCTCTTCATTCATGTTCAACTCTGTGTGACCCAATAGCCAGCAGCCCACCAGGCTCCCCCATCCCTGGGATTCTCCAGGCAAGAACACTGGTGTGTGTTGCTATTTCCTTCTCCAAAGCATGAAAGTGAAAAGTGAAAGTGAAGTTGCTCAGTTGCGTCCGACTCCTAGCGACCCCATGGACTGCAGCCTGCCAGGCTTCTCCATCCATGGGATTTTCCAGGCAAGAGTACTGGAGTGGGGTGCCATTGCCTTCTCCATCATTATCACTAAACTATAGCAATTTATAAAGGAATTGGAAAGAGAAGTACTTCCCTAGGGAGAGCCATGCCATAGGGTTATTATAAAATTTATTGTTTTAAACAACATCAAACCTAAGCTGCTGCTGCTGCTGCTGCTGCCAAGTCGCTTCAGTCGTGTTCGACTCTGCAACCCCATAGACGGCAGCCTATCAGGCTCTCCCATCCCTGGGATTCTCCAGGCAAGAACACTGGAGTAGGTTGCCATTTCCTTCTCCACTTCATGAAAGTGAAAAGTGACAGTGAAGTCATTCAGTTGTGTCCGACTCTTCACGACCCCATGGACTGTGGCCTACCAGGCTGCTCAGTCCATGGGATTTTCCAGGTAAGAGTGCTGGAGTGGGGTGCCATTGCCTTCTCCTAAACCTAAGCAGTATTGTTCAAGTATCTTCATATCACACTAAACATAAGTTCTAAGGGGTCAATAGAAAACTAAATAAATCCCAGTAGCAAATTATCTGATTCTATGTGGCCTGGGTTTTATAAATTAAATATATATATATTAACAATTGTATTTTACTTCTTAGTGAAGCCGCTCAGTCATGTCTGACTCTTTGCGACCTCATGGACTGCAGCCTACCAGTCTCCTCCATTCATGGGATTTTCCAGGCAAGAGTACTGGAGTGGGTTGCCATTTCCTTTTCCAGGGATCTTCCCAACCCAGGGATCAAACCCAGGTCTCCTACATTGCAGGCAGACGCTTTAGCAGCTGAGCCACCAGGGAAGTAATGTAGGTACATGCCTCCTTAAGGTTTAGTTACTGAACTAACACTGCTAACAAGTAAAATAACAGATATTAATTCCAATTTAGGTATGAAATTTCTGTCATTAATTAAAGATCTGAAAACGCATATGTAGTCAAGGGAAGCCTCATTACTCACAGGTAGTTGACAAAATTCTTCACCACCTGCATATTGCCTGTTAAATTTAGATCAAGATTGACAAAATAGTTTTTCCTGCAGTGCTTATATCTCAGAAGCCAAAGCTTCTAAGACTCTCTTACCCTAGTGTGACTTTTTATCTTTATTTTGACAGAAATCTCTCTTCATAGAAGCCTTTAGAACTCTTTTGAAACTTTTTTCTCTATTTTTTTGCTGTTAGGAATTCCACTTTTCAGTTACAGCTACATGGAAACTTAAAGATAACCACAACGAAAACAAAAGTGTGGCAGCAAATTGAATCTGACTTTCTGGCAACAGAAAGTAACAAAATCTCTCCTTTAAATCCCTCCAGTATTTGGTGAATCTTCTAATCCTAAAGACTTCTTATTGATTCTTTTTTTGTTATAAAAGAAGTATCATATCTAAAGGACTTTTTTTTTTTTAATAAAAGTCTGGAGTAGTTTCAGCTACTGTGTTGAGAAGAATTCTGATGCAGAATAAGGAGTCAATAGATTAAAAAAGAAATACGCTGGCCATTTGGAGAAAAACATGAAAGTTTCCTTTGAATTTTACATTCAATCAATGTATGGCTTTCTGACACATGCTATATTTGGTAGAATCTGAGTATATGTCTTAAACAGATTGAGAGCTGTCTCTTATACACA